>JASPKZ010003065.1:0-105000 GCA_030220185.1 Diploptera punctata | reverse complement strand
CGTTGTATTTACAGAAAATAAAATTGAACATAAGCTAAGATGCTACCAATAATTAGGAACTTCGATGTCTTATTATGACAAATATAGGCCTATATATGAGCCTACCTAATCAGACGTTTACGTTCTTTACATGATGTCAATATATAGGCTATCCTTTAATTACCGGTACAATTTAATTACGAGCAGTATGTATGCTCCATGCTGAATCAAATGTAAATTCTGCTGTTTTTTTACCACGTTCTCAATGGCTAATGTAGGTTAATTTTCACTAAACTGTTACAAAACATTCAAAATATTTGTTTCCTCCGTTTTTCAAATGCTTTCCTTTTCAATGTTTTATAAGAAGCGGCCATTTTGAAAGAACTGAAATTCCACGAATTCTGCATTGCGTAAGAATAAATCAATGTTTATCCGATGTAATAAAATTGCAATTGTATATTTTAATATTCTCCTAAACAACTTACATAGACATGTGCTTGATAATACATATTTTTAATTATTTTTTATAATTCGTGTGTTAGAAAGCGAACGCTATTTTCTTACACGTTCAAAGGTAAACCGTTATTCGACCAATTGAAATGCAGTCTTGCATCTGCTTTGTTTACAACTGGAACTTAGCTAGGAATTAGTATAGAAGTATCCGCTCTTGTCGGAGAAGTAGGTATAGATAGATAATGGGCGTACAACTGTTTTATAGATTCGTGTCTTGGTATCCTTATTTATTTGTTTGTTTTTCCTTATAATATCACTACGCTATTCTCGCTGCTTGATTTGCTTCAAATACAACTTCACTGTGCAGATATCCCAGCTAGTTACCTCAACATCCAGATATTTTATTGCCTTTAGTTCTATAAGTTTCTACTTATTTCTAACTTACATGTTATGGGGAGTTTACTTATAACCATTGATTTAGTTTTTGTTAATTATATTTTCATACTGTACATCCGACAACAAAGATGGAATCTATATAATAATGTCTGCAAGTCAATCCTCTGTATCCGCCCTCAGAACCACGTCATCAGCATAAGCATACAATATTAGGGTCTTTATCGCAAATTTTATATCCATCCCTAAATATAGGCCTAATGTATTTTTATAATTTAAAAAAGTACATAATTAGGTAATATAATGTTACAACATTTTCAAACTTACAGATCGAATAATTAAATATAGGAATGCCTGGAAAGAACAAGCTGATAGAATGCCAGAAGAAAGATTTCCAAAATTATTGTTAAATTATAAACCACATGGAAGGAGAAATGTTGGACGCCCACACAGAAGATGGTCTGAACAATTTTAACAATTCTAGCTTTCATGATACCAGAACGAGCCAACATGCTTAATCCCTGGACGAAGAGGAATAATGTTAAAATATTAAAATAGGTACCTGATATAGTAGTCGTCTCAACTAAATTGTGATTCTGAAAGGCCTTCGTAGTTTTAATCTCTTGACGAAGTTTCTTAAGGGCACCCGGTACTAATTTCCTTGCAATTTGGTTTAAAAATTTGCAACATACAAAAATCATTTTTCAGCTTATTATGTTATGTGCATGAAAATTATACCACTAATTAACCAAGTCTTCGTGAACATAATGACACTAACTTTTTAGACACGTTTCTTCATTAGTAATTTAAAATACAAAAATTAAAAAAGTCCAACTTCTTAAAATTATTGTCATGGTACAATTTTCTCAAAAACTACTTATCCAATTGTTTCCAAAATTTAGTATGTTATTGTCCACAGTTCATGTGAGAATAATGTTTGCTTGTGTTCAGATATGAATTATGATTTATTAAAAAAATTAAAGACCAAAAATTGTTTTTGTTAAAAATTTTGCATAACTTTTTTTTTTAATTTCAAACACTATCAATAGCACAAAGATAAATTTACCGTATTATTATAGAGCTTATTTAAACTGCATATCCATGTCAAAAATTATTGCCCTATCTTTCATAGTTTCAGAGAAAATATGAAAATAAAAATACAAGTTATGGGAAAATGCAAAAAAAAAATGTACACATTAAGCAGAACACAGAGACGCCATTTTTAAAAATAAATTTTTATGGGTTTAAATGTTCAAAATCGACAAAATGATTTTACACAACGATAAAATTTCCTGGATTTTTTGAAGCAAAAAGGGGAAAAAAAAAAAAAAAAGATTGTTTAACCAAAATAAGTGCTGGATTCCCTTAAACAGAAATTAAATTTAGTTGAGGACGGCTGCTATAAGAGCGTATTTTAATATATTAACATTATATTGTATAACCTTAACGGTGTTTTACAATGAATTTTAGAAGCATTGATAACACAGCTCTACAATTTTTTTTTTTTTTTTGCCCTGGATATCTCTGCGAATTTCTGTTTTCAAGTGCACAGTTTAGGAATATATTCATGAAAGTGCTGAATGTGCTCTAAAAATTATAGAAGAAAATCTTATAGAAGGCGTTTCACTGAAGTATAACATGGGTTTTCGACATTTTTCTTTCTATTTACGTTGGTGTACACTAATTTTTCAAAAAACAATTGACAAATGATTTTTTTGATATTTTCCGATTTTTATAGTGTAAAACGAAAATAAAGATTTCAAAAACCAGAGCAAATCTTCCAAAATCATTGATAGTTTCATGAATAGTGAGCATAAATATATCCGAAATTAATCTTATTTCAAGGGCAACAAAACCACTGTTGACCAGTGTAATTAGGTACCGGTAAGTCATTATACTTCACAAACAGGTGATGTTTTAAGTGGGCGTGATCGCAAGGATACACGATTCTATCGGCACGAGATGGAAGTAGAACGACTACACGCTCCAACCGACTTTACTGTACTTCCAAGTGAAAGAAAGTCCCCCGTTGGGATGACTGCGTGTGCGGAAAGGGGGGGGGGTCGAGTTTACCCAAGCAGGTGGATTTGCCTTATTATTATAGAGCTCTTTAAATAGCATATCCATGCCAAAAATTACAAGCAGGTGGATTTGCCTTATTATTATTATTATTATTATTATTATTATTATTATTAATATAGTAGTAGTAGTAGTAGTAGTAGTAGTAGTAGTAGTAGTAGTAGTAGTAGTAGTAGTAGTAGTAGTAGTAGTAGTAGTAGTATAGGGCTCTTTAAACCGCATATCCACGCCAAAAATTATTGCTCTATATTTCATAATTTCAGAAAAGTGTACCAAAATATGAAAAAAAAAAAAAAAAAAAACAAATTACGGGAAAATGAAAAAAAAAAATGTGCACATTGAAAATAAACTAAAACCTTCCGCTCTAATAACAGGCGTCATATGACGTCACACTAGTTTCAAATGTTATATTAGTTTTTAATTATGCTTTACAAACTATGTTTACCAAGTGTACAATACAACCTAGACTAAGCGTGGCGTTCGGCTCAGTCGCATTCCGTCTTGGGACTTGCTTTCTCAGAGTACAGTAGGTAAAACGATCCTACTACCATCCTCAGGTTAAGTCTCCCACTTTTTAGACAATCAGCACGAGGTATCAGCCCAGGGCAACGGGCGACTTTACCCCCAGAAAAAGCGTCTAGTACTCATTTTCGTAAGAGGCTCAGTCGACCCCAGGACCGCGTTGGCGTCAGCAAGTTTCGGGATTCGAACCTCCGACTGTCTGGCTTGAGCGTACTGCCTTAATCAACTACACTACGGCGTGTCTCCTTCAACCGACTTTACTCCTTGAAAAACCCCTTTCATGAAATTGAATGTACGCAAGGTCAAAGTAGATACGAATTTTAACATCCTCGAATTAAAGCAAGTTATTCCGATACTCAAGTATGTATCTCAACGGCTAGCTATAAAATTCGATTTTTTACTATTAATTGGCGTATTTGAAGTCAGTGTTTGTTTTTAATTTAATGCCCAGGTTGTCACTTTGTCATTAATGGTGTTCTCTCCTGGCATTGGATTAGTTGTAACCCACTTCTGAGGTTGGGGTGCCTAGAAGGCCGGGTTACGCTGCACCGATATGTTGGGCGATGAAGATGACAGTGGTGCGCCAGAAGAGTCCTTAATCTAAGGCAAATATGAATTATTATTATTATGATTATTATTATGAAGGTCAGTTGATGTTCGAGGATTGTTTGGATCTTAAAGTTTCCTGACATTTGTCTTATAGGTGAGGAAAAAAACCGAAAAAACCTCACCCAGGAAACATGTCCCGACCGGGGATCGAAACCGTGCCCGCTGCGTGATAAGGCAGCACGCTACCTCAAGACCACAGCGGTGAACTTTTGAATGATTGAAAGTTATGACAATCATTGCAGTTTTTCTGAACGGATGT
Source organism: Diploptera punctata (assembly GCA_030220185.1). Lineage (NCBI taxonomy): Eukaryota > Metazoa > Arthropoda > Insecta > Blattodea > Blaberidae > Diploptera > Diploptera punctata. Next base: position 100,706 of record JASPKZ010003065.1, on the reverse strand, counting down.
GTGCCCCCGTAAGATATACGAACTAAAGCCTACTTCTTTTTCTGTCTCCGCAAATCATTTCCCTCCATGTATTCCTATTTCACTCTCTTTTCTATCTCTCTCTTGCACTTGCACTCCAGTGTTGTCAACTAGACTCCAATCTTGCATTTTTCAATTTCAAGAGCTATGACAATGGGGGAAGTTTGACTACATCCCTACTCGATAAGTTACTGTGGCTGTGTTTGACGTAGTGGTAGAGGAGTGCGATGAAATAGTGAGAATACTGACGTGTACTTTTCTAAGAACGATGCCAGCGCTATAGGGGCACAGATCCGTTGGTCCGAGTATACTATTGCTTCCAAAGTTGCTACATTTAATGAGAAGTGGAACATAAATCAACCTAGACATATAATCAGCGCTCACGTTGTTTTTTTTATTAAAAGTACTGCAATTACAACCAAAACAGCCACTAAAATAATGCTAAAAAGAAAAACTGGAATTGTTATAATAGATCTGGTTCTTTTTTTATTTACTTCCTAGTTTACATATTCATAGCAAAATCTCATTTTACGATGATATAGAAAGTATACCCAAATGATCATCCGGGTTTCAGAATTACTGCCTTTTATTTACGCTACACGGAATTTAACCATAATCATACAGAATAAAATAATTATATCTACTGTATAAAAAGGGGTAACTCATCTTAGTTTTTTGTGATATAGGCCTCTTTTACGAGATGTTATTTAGCCTATACACTGCCAATTTCTATTTTGTATACTTGTAATGTTCAAATGGAAGAAAGGACTTGTGTTTTTATCTCTGCCACATTAAAAAATAAAATAGGCCAATTACGATTAGTATTAACTATTGCTCTTGTTATAATTACTATTATTATTATTACTATTTTATTGTTATAATTATTAATATTGTTAATGTTGTAATTATTATTTATTATTGTTATATTCATTATTTTATTTTTGACAGCTCCGTGGCGCAAGCGATTAGACGCTGGGGTCCCGAGGTCGAGTCTCGGTCACTCCAAGTGGGTTTCGTGGTGATTGAAACGGATCTTGGACAGGTTTTTCTCGGGATTTTCTCCCGTTTTCTCCTGTCACAATTTCATTCCACCATTTCTCCATGCTCATCTCATCCTTTTCATTTCGTTCATCTGCCCCGTGAGGGTGGGTCAGGCGTGGTCGGCCGGTACCCTCGTCATTCAGACCTTTATATAGGGGTTCATCTCATCTCATCCCTCGATCCGACCCTAAGTTGGACACGGGTTAAGTATATTTTTTTATTTTATCAGCATTATTATTATTATTATTATTATTATTATTATTATTATTATTAAATAATAATTCTACGGTATTCTCTTGTCTCGTTCTTTTTGAGTGCCTTTGTTTTACCCTATTTTGGTTACTTTTCCTACAACCTCATGCACTGTAGCCAGAAATACAGGCTAAGCACTAGAAGACTGCGCACTACTTAAGCTACACTTTATTATTATTCAATGACAGCTATTTCTAATTTGAAAATTAGGGCTTCCGGATTAGCCGAGTACTGGTTAGCTGTCACATTGAATACAGTAATAAGTTGTATGGTAGGAGGAGTTACGTGGGTTGAGATTGTCTCTCTTTGCATCGTGCAACCCTTGACTGATTTTTAAGACATGACGGGGAATGGTATTGACACTCCAATATGTACTTGATCTGACTAATGAAATATGTGGACTAAAGGTAAAGTAAACATAACTAGAAAAAAAAGTGCTTTTGACCCGGGACTTGGACCCAAAATTTCCAGTGTCAAAGCATGAAACTGTAAATATTGGGTTTAAATTTCGGCTACCAAAAAGAACCTTCCTGTATAATCCCAGAGGAACAAGAGATGTTGGCCGACCACGTAGAAGATGGACTCCACTTTTAACTTCGCCGGAACAGGCTGCATAGCCTAAACCTTGTAGTAGTAGAAGAAGAAGAAATTTTGGCTACGTTGCAAAATTTTTTCTTACTAATGTTCTCATAATTACTTTAGATATTCGGAGTTTGACAGTCGGAACGACTCTTCAACTTTATCTGGACTTTAGGTTTTTCCTTTACTCGCTATAGAAAGAAATCACATGGTATTACATTCTGTGGATGCGGAGATTCTTCTAGCACATTCTATCTAGTGGCGTGCATTCAACCCCAGCATTGCTGGGGCAATCAGCATATTAATAATTTCGGTTTAAAATAAAATAACATATTTGCCCAATTCCATTCAAATCAATTACGCGAGAACATCAAAATTCAAAATTCCCAGCGTATTTTGCGTATTCACATTATCTCTATAGAGGAACGCACAGAGTGTTTCCTCTGTTATCCCCACCATTTCGCTGCAGATGAATTAGCGATAACCCACTAAATGAATCTACCTGCTAAGTCCAGCGATAACCCACACTAGACCAGCGATAACCCGCTAGACAAAGCTTGTGTCTTATTCCATCGATTTTTTATTGAACACCAGCTAGCTGAACCTAGGAACGTCACAATTCGAAATATACACAAGGTCAAATGACCTTTCGACTTATCGATTCTTGAAACATTCATGATTGGCTGATTTGGAAAGCGCAAATTCCTCAATAATAGAATTTTTAGAAATAACATTTTTTAAATTTATAATATTTAATTTATGTTAGTTATATTTTTACAAAACACAAACAAAAATTATGTGGTACGTTTTATCAGGTATTGCAACCTGTTAATTTAATAAGCTATATTTATATTATATATCTGAATAACAGCATCATTATTTATGGAGCAGAACTTTGGCCATTAGCTACAAAAACAAATAAGTATCTTTTGACAACGGAAATGGATTTTATACGAAGGGAAGCAAGAATTTCAAGAAGAGAAAACATTAGGAACTCAGTTATAAGGGAGAAAATGAAGATTGAAGACACTATTTTAGATTATATTAAAACACAGCAATTAAGATGGTACGGACATGTCCTGCGAATGGAAGAGGATCGACTATCAAAATCTGTTTTCGAATAGAAACCTGAAGGAAGACGAGGCAGAGGAAGACCTAAAACCTCCTGGAGTCAAGGAATATGTTTATACATGAAGGAGAAACATCTACGACCAGGAGACAAAATTGGCTATTTGGAATCGGATGATGTCAAAGGCATTAATCAACCGATTATCTATCTATCTATCTATCTATCTATCTATCTATCTATCTATCTATCTATCTATCTATCTATCTATCTACCTACCTGAATAACAACAATTGAATTATTACGAACGTGTATATATATATATATATATATATATATATATATAATTTGTGGAAAGCAACAGTTGCATTTAATATCGGCACTGAGTTCGTTCAAATGTGTCATTAATACGTTTTAAAGCGTTACTGATAAAATAATGTGATTTGTCAGTTTAATAAAAATGAATGTGACTATAATTTACAATATTTTTTTTTTGCAAATGCCCCAGGTTGTCTTTCGACATTCCTGGTGTTCTCTCCTGGCATGGCGTACTTGTAACCCACTTCCGAGGTTGGGGCGCCAGGAAGGCGGGGTTACGTTGCCCCGATGATATGATGGGTGGTGATGATAGTATTGCGCCAGGAGAGTCCCTAATCCTAAGCTTAATCTAAGATGAATATGAATGATGATTGCGATGGCCATTTGATTTCGGGGACCGTTTGGGCCTTAAAGTTTTTCTAACATTTGTCTTACAGGTGAGGAAAAACCCCGATAAAAACCTCGCCCAGAAAAACTGTCCCGACTGGGGATCGAACCCGGGTCCGCTGCGTGACAAGGCAGCACGCTACCTCGAGACCACAGCAGTGGAGTAGTAAATAATTTTCATGCAGACCTGTCAACGAGAAAAATGATCTTATACAACAAGGTAGGTCAACTCTAGATTTACCGGATCTAACGAAAAATAAATCAAAGGCAGTAATTTTTATATAGGTAATTTATATACTGTAAGTCATATTTTTGGCATACAGCTGGGATAATTTCTCTGACCATCGCACTCCACTCTTTCTATCTATCCATTGTCGGGTAGCATCAATGTTTCACTGAATATCCCAAGAATTCGAACGAACTTTATGCTAACGTCGTACAAGCTGACGTATCCCCCATCGAAAGAACGAATCCCGCAGAAGTTATTGTTGTCGGCCAAGGTAAAGCTGAGCTTACAGTGAAACTACTCGAGGATGAATTGAGCTATTACATTGGACTTTAATCCTATATACGAGCCAGATCCACTATATCAAAATTAGCACATCAAATATATATGAGTTTTTGATACAAATAAATTCTATTTTTGTCCCTTATTGTAAGAAAGTTCCGCAAATAATTTTCTTACATATAGGCCTACAAATGAATGGTCATTCCTGCGTTAAATACATATGGAGAGATAATTTGAAAGTATATCTTTCAAATTTGGTTTTTATATAATAGTATATTAGAATACGAGGTTGGGAAGTGTTTTTTACAGAAGCGAGGAAATGATTAAAAACCGAGCGATAACGACGTTTTTAATTTTCAATATTCTGTAAAAACTTCACAAACGAGTATTGTACATTATTTTTTGCATGATGGTGTTTTCAAAATAATAAACATAGTAAAATAATAACATCTTTGTTGGCAATTTTCTCGTTCATTATAAACAACTGGATGACGTTAGCAGCTTGGCCAATGTATATAACTTATACGGTAAATGCCGAAAATAATTTAGTTGAGACTATAGCAGGCCGTGACACCAATCAGGCATAAAATGGTGGCAAGTACACATTTGTTTGTTTTTTAGTGTTTCAAATAAAGTTCAGTTCATTTAAAATGCAGTGATTTTTTCATATAGGTAATGTATATTTTAACATATCTATTTTATATATTTTTGTATATATATTGTACGTAGTAGCCTATACATAAAGGGCAGTGGTTTTACTTCCCGCCCTAGGTAGGTAATTTTTAATACGATAGTATAGTTATTTGGTTATTTATAGGTTGGCAACCCCGAAATTTAGAAAATGAACTTTCAGTCATGGCCGTCATTCCTGAAAGTACGACAGAACGCACTATCGTGCAATAAGTAGGCCTATAGGCTTATTTTAGATTCACGGCTACACCATGCAGCGTTTTCGAGTACAGGGTCTTTAACAGTCTAGCATACTGAGGACAACTGAGTACATATACTATTGATGAGAAGAAGAAAAATAACGTAAATAAAACTGAAATTAAGTATTAGGATCTGCATCTTGTTAACCGTCCTGCGCCGTAGCCGAGTGGTTAAGGCAGGAAGCCTTGGCTCAGAGCTACGGGACTTGCGCTGGTTCGAGTCTCCATGGGGGAAGAAATTTTCTCATGGTATTTCGGCCAGTATGGGACCGGTGACCACCCAGCATCGTGATGCATTTGGGTAGCTACAATAAGTAGCGGCTCCAGGTTGAGAAAACCAGCTCTAACGGCTGGGGACTCGACATGCTGACCCCTACACTGGCTGATCATCATCACTTATGTGATTGACACATGTGGATGTGAGGCGAGCAGCTGGCTGGTAGGCTAAGGGCCTTGTAGGCCTGTCGCGCCAGGAGTATCTTGTTAACCACCTCTTATTCCCTCGTAGTCTCATGACCTAACAAGTGATAGCAACCACTTTAATCGGCCTTGGTTCTTCGGACTTCTAATGCCAAAGATTTCATCATCATCATCATAGTACATTCACGAATTTAGGCCATTTGTTGACCTGTTTCGGAAGTAAAGTGATCCCACAACAGACCCGGAGGCCCTTGGGGTAGTAGGAGGTTAAGGCTCCCACTTTTTCTAGACAATCGGCACTTTATGTCAGCCGGGTTGTCAGCCCTGCGTGACGGCCGCCTTTACCCCCAGAACAAGCGTCTGGTACTCATTTCCGTTAGAGGCTGAGTCGACCCCAGGGCCATAGTGCCGCCAGAGGGTTTGGGTCAGTTTAAAAAATTTCACTTTAATTAAAATGCGAAGACATTTGTTTATTCGTGGGTAACTTAATTCTGATAATTATAACTTAATTGCACACTTTAATTTATTTCTTAATACATAAACCCATTATCTTAAAGTACAACTCCCAAATCAAGATGTATAAACATATTTGATATCACGATTATCCTAACATCATTCAAATTTCTTAAGAATTCAATGGCGATTCTTACTTACTTACTCACTGGCACTATCGAACCCGTAGGTTCATGGCCGCGCGGACATAAGCTCTCCATACATCCTGAGCTAATGTTTTCCAATCATTCCCTGTATAATCTACTTCCCTCAAATCATAGTTAATGTTGTTCTCCCACTTCATTCTTGGTCTACCAACTGGGCGTTTTCCCTCTGGCTTTCCTACAAGAAGCTTCCATGCACGTCTTTCATTCCCCATACGCGCAACATCTCCTGCCCATCGCAGTCTACGAGACTTAACTGTTTCTATTACATGTGGCTTCCTATAAAAACCATGTAGTTCATTGTTATGTTGTCTCCTCCATTCACCTGTCTGTTCATCTCTCTTTGGTCCAAAAACTTTCCTAAGAACTTTATTCTCAAATACTCGCAATCTCCTTTCCTCCCTTAAAGTAAGAGTCCATGTTTCGCACCCATATAATATAACTGGTAGAATAATAGTTTTATATATTTTCAGCTTAACGTTTTTTGAAAGGAGTTGGGACATCAAAAGTCTCTGCAATGCATAATAGCATGCATTTCCAGAATTGAGCCTATGTTTTAATAGTTGTCTGAGTTTTACTCTGACCAGATGATGATCCGAATTGCAGTCTGTCCCTCTAACTGATCTAACATCAATGATGCTACTGTGCCAGCGTTTATCTACTAATACATGATCTATTTGGTTCCGAGTTTCTCCGTCTGGGGACGTCCAGGTGTATTTATGAATATCCTTATGCTGAAATTCTTACACTGGTTTATAAGTTATTTTTTATTTTTTATATAGACTACTAGCTAGTACTCGGCGAGCGCTGCTACACCTAAATGAATTAGCCTATAATGTTTTTTTTTTTTGCATTTAGTTGAATAAGTAAAAGGAAAAAGAAATATAAATTTATATCATTATTTTTAGATACCCCGTGCTCATTACCCGGCGTTGCCCGGGAATCTACGCATCCCGATGTACTTTACATAAATGAGCTGAAAGACAAAATGTGTTATTTTGAGTTATCCATAAAAGAATAACGCCGTGCGCGCTTGCCCGGGAATCTACTTATCCCGATCTTCTTGGCATAATGAAAGACAAAAATGGTTATTGTGAGCTATCCTTAAAAGATAAACATATGCTGCCCCGGACTTTTCTGTAGAGGTTTTTGAGATATTCAATTCTGTGTACAATAATTTTGTGTATTTGTTATGGTTTAGGCAGCGTAAGCCATTTAAGCTTACAAAAAAGCGACATTTTTTTCACTACAGGAGATGATTTTTAAGGGTGAAGGGCTGGAGCATTGAAACTCTCTTATAACCTATAACCTTCCCGGGAAAATTCTGAACATTTTGCAAAAGCCCCATGACAATCGGTTGAATATTAATTTTGTGTATTTGTTATGGTTTAGGCAGCGTAAGCCATTTAAGAATAAGAAAAGGGGACTTTTTTCGCGTTTTTCACTACAAAGTTTCTTTTTTAAGGGTGTAGGAGTTGAGTATCTCAACTCTCTTATAGCATATGTTCATCCCGGGAATCTCCTGAACATTTTGCAAAAAAACTCCATCACAATCGGACCAATGATATGGCCGCGCATAAAGTACGAACGAACGAACAAACAAACGTACAAACAAACATTCATTTTTATATATTAGATAGATATGTTAAGTACGGGACTTCTAACAGAATAGCAAATTTCAGAAACGTGGTTTGGATTTTGAAAGAAGCGTAGGCCTATTGTCCATTAATATCTGAAGGGCGGTAGCTTGCAACTGAGGACACAGTCTAGCGAACAACTAATTAATCAGAGATAAATCCAGCATAACACAACTGTAACAACCATTAAGCTTTAGAGACTGGGTTTAATTATCTAGCGTTTGATAACAGACATGATCATTCTATCACTACTATGACCAGTAACGAAGTTATTTCCTGGGCAACGCATTGTGTTTCAAACTGAGGGATTTGCTATGAACTCGTGCCTATGTGGTTCTCAGGTCACCAAGATCTCAAAGCAACCAATAAATACTCAATTTTCGTAATTAACATTTAGATAGTTATTTATTTTTATAGAAAGGAAAGAAATAATCTCGCTTACATTGTAAAACCTATGAGTGAACAATAAGTTAATTTGTTGATCCTTTTCACTTTTTTTTTTATCATTCTCCTCTTGTATGAACTACCCCTCGCCCCGTGGAAATCCCGTCCACCTGGAGTGGAAGAACGGATATAGGCCTACTGTGAACTGAAGAGGGTAAAAAATAGGAATTAGTAAAATGTTTCTCCACCCCCCCCCCGAAAATTACATGAGTAAAGAAGGCGCAGAATAATTGAAGGCCTGTTAGTCCCGGTGAATGCCTCTAGTTCCGAAATTCGGGGGCTGAAGTCCGGCCGGTGTGGATGGGTTTTTAAATGCTTAAAAATCCTGAACATAACTTCCTTCGGAACGGAAGTAAAACCATGGATCCCGTGTCGTAGATTTAAGGCACGTAAAATAACCTCAAAAGTTAAAAGGCCTCTGAAGAAAATATGTCGGCCCTTTCGCGTAGATTTCTTTTGCGACACTAGTGACCTGAATTGTTATACAGCACCGATGAATAAATATGAATTGAATAATACATTGAAGAGCTCCCTCAAAAAAGAGGGAAATTTTCAATTTCTGGGAAGATGATTTTAAGGTATTAAAGTAGAAGTCACTATTTAAAATGCTGGGCCTAAAGTGATGAAATATTGTGTAACTGATATCTCAAATCGTCCTAAACTAACAAAAAATGCAATTAAAATACTTCGTATGCCTTTCAGAACATGTCCATCATCAGTCATCATTGTTTAAAATACTAAATGTTATAGGTTCAATTTCAGAATAAAAGTTTTCACGGCCGGTAGTCATGGTATAAAAAAATCCGGGATCTTCAAATACCGTTGTAGATTAAAGTTCTATAGAGTCAGTCTCGGTGATCTAGAGGTTAAGTTCCTTGCTTCTGGTCTCGAGCGCCGCGGGTTCAAAACCGCCCAGGATCGATGATTTTTAAAGGGAAAAAATCTAAGGGACAAGTCCTCCTTAGGAGCTTTAAGTCGTGGGTCCTGAGCCTAAATTAGAGCCCATGGCAAAATTGAATCGGCCTCTCCCTTCCAAGTAATACCTCAGTTGTCTAATAGATGGCTCTCTCAGACGATGTGCTAAACACGTGCCATTCACTGACATATGTAGAGAAATTAGCTTGGTTAAGTAACTCCCCATAGGGAGTAACCTTGTCCTAAGTGGAGATATAGGGTAAAAAATAGACTATAAAGTTCCATATAGAGAGTTCAGGTCCTTGGGTGTGTTCTCATGTAATACATTTTCATTCTTGATTTATTTTAAAGAATAAATAACTCTACAAAACAAATACACAATAAAAATACTCATATGATTTTGCGAACGAAATTGAAAAATAAAAATTAATAACATCAAAATGGTGGTCGTTCGACATTAAGCATATTTTCACAAAATCCCTATGAATTAAACAATAAAAATTATAGAAAAACAATTCAACTAAAAATGGGGAAACAACTGCATAGAACTAACCAGAATGATCAACACAGTATTAAAACAAAATTATTTTTAATTCAGTAACGAATTCTTTACTCAAGATGACGGTATACAAATGTGCAGTCCTACATCAGGAATTTTACCTTAAATATTTCTACATAATTTAGAATAAAAACAATTCGATAAATTGAAAGAATAATTTAACATAAAACTCATAACATATGTCGACAATCTTCTAGTAATTTATGATAATGAAAATCCAATATAAAAATAAAATTTAATAGAACTAAACAAATTGCACAAAAATACAATTCAAAGAAGAAAACGGTAATTCAATAAACTACCTCGATCTGACAATAACAACAAATTTCAATAGCAATATTTTAGAAATTAGCACATAAAGAAAATCCACAAATAACACAATAGTCATACACAAAAAAATGAGCAATTTTATTAGCCACATAAATAGAATCGTGAAATTACAGTTAAAAAACTAGCACTCAAGAATGGATGGATGAAGAAGCAATTAATAAACTGGTAAAAATACAGGCCAGAAAGAGCGAGGACGTATTGTGGGGACCAAGAGAGTTACTTTTTCATAGGAACTCATGTCCGGAAACGTACCATTTTCCCGCTACATGCAAAATACAGCACACATTCAACGCTCACGCATTTTCGGCGCCAAAGAATAGGGCATTACGTACGCCATTCACCAATCACCTGATATCCCATTCCCACTACAGATTTGTTTACATGCCATTCAGTTGAATTTGTAATTCGCCCAGAGATGTTTGTACCTGATGTTGTTCTTGTGGTCTTTGTTAATGCTATACTACCGTATTTACGCGTATATAGGCCGCGTGCGTGTATAAGCTGCCTCCAAGTTTTGCGATAATAAATTGTGGAAAAAATATTTGTCTTATATTTCGCTAAGAAGCAGTGCAAATGACAGAAGTGGGCCTACACCATATTTAAATCTGGCAATGTTGTAAATTCCAAAGATTTTTTGCCGACTATATAACAATACATTCGGGCTGCGGCTCAGCCATTAACACAAGGGTAAAAGGGACAGTCAGTTGGTAGGTACAGTATTGTCATTTCTGTTCACTGTGTGTAAACATGGGTCGGTGCAGAGCAAGCTGTACCTCCAAATTCAAGGTACAAGTGGTGCGCTATGCAGCAGAAAATGGAAATAAGACAGCAGGAAGAGAGTTTGATGTGGACGAAAAAAAATGTGCGATGGTGGATCAAAACAAAACAGGCACTAGAAAAAACATCAAAACATAGACAATGTTTCCACGGAAAGAAAGCGAAATATCCACAGTTAGAAAGAGTTCTCCTGTATTACATACGGAAAACAAGAGCAGGCGGATTTTCTGTATCCGTCGAAGTGATACAGTTCGAAGGCCTTAAGATAACCAAGAATATGGAAATCCCATGCAATGAATTTAAGATAAGTTACGGCTGGGCAAGGTGATTTATGACGTCACGACCTTGTAATTCGGAGGCGTACATCAATAGCGCAGAAACTTCCCGGTACGTACCATTAATCTAGTTATTTAATGTATACGCCGTACCCTAATTTTGAAACTTAATTATAGGTAAAAAAAAAGTGCGGCCTATACACGCGTAAATACGGTAAACTGTACGTATTACATTTAATTTGTATTTCGTTGCTGTAGGCCATGGCGAACTACACGTTTGCGGAATATACTGACATAGTGTTATTGTACGGCGAAGCTCGGTGCGATGGGAGAGCTGCTCGTCCGAGATCATCTGGACTAACGATCTGGGCAATAATGAATGGGTCGTGGTGGACCGATTGCTTTGACTTCACTTTCTTTCGGCCCCACGAAGCTACTACCTGTGGGGTCACATGGAATCCATGATTTACGAGATCCCTGAGGCATCCGAGGAAGACTTGCTGAAGCGGGTTATAGCTGCGGCAGTACCGTATGAGTTAAAGTCGGTGGTCATCATATCGAGCCCTTCTTGTAAGTGGATCCAGCAGCGGGTGTCAGAGAGCAACATGCCTTGTTTTTTACGTGTAGCGGCGAAATAGTACGTTTTCGAATATGAGTTCCTACGCTAAACGTAACCGTCTTGGTCCTCACACATCATCAAAGTATGAAATAGGAATTTAGTTACACCCTGTATATTCCGTAAACTAGCAAAATCGGATCATAAATTCGACTATCTGAGAAACTGGCTTTATGCAGTTACTTTTAACCCACAGGAATAAATGCTCAATGCACTTCACCAGAAACCAGATTTAAGTTACGTAAATTATACAGTCTATTTTCAGACATTCAATACAAGCAAAATATAACGGTACTTGAGAACTCAATAAGGGTGGAGGCCAAAACACATTCCTCTACTATTCATAAATGTTAACAAAAGATTACCGTGCCAAAGGATGTACAAAATATTGCAAAATATATAACAACAGAGTTGAGCGAGTGTACCTCGTCTTCTGAGTCGAAAGCCATTTAACTACCGGCGAATCTATCTCGTCTTTTGAGGCGAATGGGTTAAATAAAGGTACGCGATTTTGAACACGCCCATGCATATATTATATTACTTCGGTGATAAAAAATATAAGTTTTAACTTATGTAATATAGGAAAGTAGAATATTAAGAACATTCCTATAGAAACAGATTGAGAACTTGTGTTGTTTTAAGTCGTGAATTCAATGTACATACCTCATATGAAAGGAGACTTTGTCCATTCAGTCTAATAAACGGATCATGAACATCCTAAATGAGATGGGGTATAGCAAGGTAATGGTACCTTAGCGACGTATTATGGAAACTCCCCACCAAGTTAGGTGCGGATCCGCATAGCCGCCGCTAACCTGGAAATTCAGAATTCTCAAGTTGCGGGATGCAACATCACATTAGGCCGATATCAATATTCTCACTCCTCCCCATACTGTTCCTCGGGGAAATGAGCTTAACTTCCAGATTTATTGATCACGCACGACAGAGGTAAAACTGATTACATGTTATGTACATGCACTAACCACGTGTTTCCTGCATTATGGAACTACATGCACTTCCCATAGCTAATGTTTGTTAGGCTGCTTTTTCACTACCTAGAAGAAGACCAAAAATTGCATGGTGCAGCACTGAAACAGAAATTGACAAGTAAAAAAATTGGAATGAAGTCAGGAATTTGGCAGAAACAAGAGTCCGGTGGCTTGCTTTCACAAAGGCCCTATGCTTCCAAGAGGAGTGACAGGTACTACTACTACTACTACTACTACTACTACTACTACTAATAATAATAATAATAATAATAATAATAATAATAATACTTTCTCACTATGTAGTTCAACTTCTTCACTTGCATTTATTTTTTTATTTACGAATATTCCACACAATACAGTGTTTCTCCTTCAATCCAAAGTGATTTGTCGCCAGAGGATACTGTCTAAAGCATCTTCTTCCCTCAAATCTCTAGCTTCCATACTTCACTTCACTCCATCCATCCATCGTTCTCTAGGCCTGGCTCTTTCACTTCTTCCATTAGCTTTCCAATTAAGGATCCTCTTTGGTATTCTCTCTTCTTCCATTCTTATGAGATGTCCATACCATTTCAAACGTTTTTCTTCTACTTTTCCTAATGTTTTTTCAACTTGCATAATCCCCCTTATTGTGCTGTTTATGACCTTATCCCTTCTTGAAATTCCTGTCGAATTTACATTTATAAGTTGGCTTTAATGAGTTAAACGAGTGGATTCAAACATGTATTTCGAGTGGTCTGAGTGGTTGATTTTTTATCACTTAGGCCTATCAGTAGAGTGAACTTAAAAATCAATTATCAACGTGGACGTTTTTTTATAACATTTTCAACCCAAGTTGTGTAGTAAATGAGCTAAATTAATCTGTGTGTGTGAGTGTGTGTGTATGAGTATGAGTGTGTGAGTGTGTGTGAGTGTGTGTGTGAGGGTGAGTGTGTGTGAGGGTGAGTGTGTGTGTGTGTGTGTGAGGGTGAGTGTGTGTGTGTGTGTGAGGGTGAGTGTGTGTGTGAGTGTGGGTGAGTGTGTGTGAGTGTGTGTGAGTGTGGGTGAGTGTGTGTGTGAGTGTGTGTGTATGCGTGAGAGAGAGAGAGAATGTGTGTGTGTGTGTATGCGTGAGAGAGAGAGAGAATGTGTGTGTGTGTGTATGCGTGAGAGAGACAGAATGTGTGTGTGTGTGTGCGCGTGCGTATGTGTGTGTGTGTGTGTGCGCGTGCGTATGTGTGTCTGTGTGTGTGCGTGCGTGCGCGCATGTGCGGTAAGATTTGTTTAGACAGGATTTTTTTTTTCACTTATCAATATTCGAAACATGACTGACTGCAATTTGAGAAGTATGGAGATGTGAGGTGCTCTGAGCACAAATTACATAATTCCACTGTTTCTTAAATTAGCGTTACTGTTATTTTCAGATATGGAGGATTATAGTTTCAGATGTCCATCGCTGTGGTCTCGAGGTAGCGTGCTGCCTTGTCACGTAACGGGTTCAGTTTCGATTCCCGGTCGGGACTAGCATCCTGGTGTTTTTTTTTGGTTTTTTTTTCCACACCTGTAACATAGGTCCCCGAACATTACCTGGCCACCACCATCATCATCATCATCATCATCATCTCCGATGTGGAAAGCAACGGAAGCTACCACACATATAAGTCCCTAGTAAAGCTACAAAGCATAGCATGAAAATGCTGTGACTGCGGTGAACGATCTGTCCTATGGCAGAACACTATAGAATAGAATAGTTTCAGAGCAGTGAGCTATAAGTAACTCTTGCATTACAATTTTCTTAAATTAGAGTTACTGTATTTTGAGATATGGAGGGTTATAGTTTCAGAGCTGTGAGGTATAACTCTTGCATTACAATCTTAATATATAAAAAAATTAAATAATAGTTTTAAAAAACTAAAACAGCACGCTTTATTAGAAAACCGAACTCAAAAATAAAAAAATAATTTTAATTTCCAACACGCTTGGGATAAATTTAAAGTGGTCAACAAAAAAATCATCTCCAACACATATAGAATAAAACTAGAATTATCAACAAAAAGAAAATAATTTTACCATCAAAAGCGTGGGTGCTTTTTATGAGTTTTACGTTTTCTTTTTAGAGACTTTACTTTAACCAATATCTGCTTATTATCAAATATATTAATTGATATAGAGCACCCCACGCTTTTGATGGAAAAATTATTTTCTTTTTGTTGATAATTCTAGTTTTATTCTATATGTGTTGGAGATGATTTTTTTGTTGACCACTTTAAATTTATCCCAAGCGTGTTGGAAATTACAATTATTTTTCATTTTTGAGTTCGGTTTTCTAATAAAGCGTGCTGTTTTAGTTTTTTAAAACTATTATTTATTTTTTAGTTTTAATATTTTACAGAATAAGATAAAAATGTAAATATCTTTAAATTCTATACTAATGTAGTATGAGCTAAAAGTATTACTCTTCTAAAAAAAATCCTCCCCAGCCGGATTCGAACCAGCGACCTATGGATTACTGAAATTATATACCACTAGTTCACTGCTCTACCAACTGAGCTCTTACAACGATTGACTAAAAAGTCGACAAGTCCGTAACCTATTATACCAGTTTTCATTTTTTTTTCTGATGATTCTGACCAGGAATTTAGAAAGAACATATGAAATTATTGTAGTGTCACGGGTCGTTTACAAGTATACAAAGTTTCAAGTCGATCCAATGTCTCTAAGTGGGTGAAAATCGTGTTCAAAGATTCCGTTACATAAATACAAAGACACTTTTTTTTTTATTTTCTGATGATTCTGGCCAGGATTTTAGAAAATGAATATGAAATTATTGTATTGTCACGGGTTCTTTACAAGTATACAAATTTTCAAGTTGATCCAATGTCTCTAAGTGGGTGAAAATCGTGTTCAAAGATTCCGTTACATAAATACAAAGACACTTTTTTTGATTTTCTGATGATTCTGGCCAGGATTTTAGAAAATAAATATGAAATTATTGTATTGTCACGGGTCCTTTACAAGTATACAAAATTTCAAGTCGATCCAATTATTTTAAGTGGGTGAAAAACGCGTTGAAAGATTCAGTTAGATAGATAGATAGATACGGGTCAAGCTAATATAAAGCGTGTAAAAATGAGTATGATTCTGTCTGTCCTTTATGAACTCAAATACTACTTGACCGATTTGAGTTTTTTTATCATTTAAAAATACCTTTTCTGTGACAATTAACGTATACAAATTGTTACCCTACGTACTATAAGGCAGGAGGTAAAAACAAGAAAGGCATCAGAGCACTAAAAAGTAACTTTTATGAAGCTTAAATGGCTTACGCTGCCTAAAACATAAATACACCAAATTAATGAACACATAACTAAATATCTAAAAAAATATACAAAAAAGTCAGCGATCTTTTTCGGATAACTCACAATAACCATTTTTGTGTTTCAGCTCATTGATACCGAGAAGATCGAGATAAATAGATTCTCGGGCAACGCCGGGTAATCAGCACGGGGGTATCTAAAATAATTACGATATAAATTTATAATTATTTTTCATTTTACTTATTCAACTAAACATAAAAACACGTTTCATTTATTTAGGCGTGACAGCGCACGTCAGCTATTTGCTAGTATTTCATACAAAAGGCAGCACTTTGTGCTTTGAATGCTTTATTATTTCCTCAGATCAATAACACTGCAGCAAATTCATTCTTATTTTCAAAAAGTTGGATGCATATTATTTAGTGTTAATCGTTCACAATAATCTACATGTTTAGGGAAGGAGGAGATGTTCGGTCATAGATTCAAAAAGAAAAGTGTCTGTGTATAAGATAAAAACAGAGTCCAAAAGCACATTCAATTATTTCTAGCCTATCAGAAAATGGTGATAATATGGAATGAAAAAGATGGAGGCTGGGGTTCTCAGGATGTTGCAACGTGTATTATAAAACACTTGAAAGAAAATGTATAACATTAGAAATTAATAACTGCGTAAATTCATTATCCAGATCGCAGTTTCTACCTAACGATGCAGTTCCCTTTAACTGAGAGTAGTGGAAACAAAAGGGGGGGGGGCATGCTCCAAGAAACATCCATTGAATCTATGCATTTTTAAAGGTAAAACAATTACCATATACTTACATTTATGACAACATGACAAAAGAAACTCATTTTAAGGCTTTCTTCACACATCAAATTCAACAAAGATTTTTTTTATTAAGGCAATTATGATAACATTAACTAGGTATAAATATGGGAGAAAAGGTACACCGTTAACAAGCTATAAAGTCTCATGTGGCCACAAACGTAGTAAATAACGACAAGACGGTGCAGAGTGCCTAGCCCGACGCTTGCTTGACCAAGTTCCAGGAAATCTCTTGGTTCTCATTTTATAGGATGCTGAGTGGGATTCCAGGATCTTTTGGACAGAAATGGGTGACTAAAATCTTCACCTCCCCGCAATGTCGAATCCGGGCCTTCCATCCGAAGTCACGCACTAGGTACAGCTAGATACGGAAGTATTCTGTGCTTTCCTTACGGGCAAAAGAACAAAAACTAAGTTCCGAGAAAAGTCCATGTCTACTAAATACAACTTTTAGAAACAGGCAATTAGTATTTTATATAACGACACTCTTTAACAGGTAAGGTCATTAGGGTCGCAATTCAAATCTAGGCGTATAAGGGCGAACAAATTTTGCTCAGAGGTCTCTTATTTCAGTTTTACGTTCCATACATCTATGATACGGCAACCAAGACTTAAATTTCCTTCGGGAAAGAATTAACAATCAGGATTTTTACGACATGAAAAAATCCATCAACCTGGGGTTTGGTCTGAAGCCGCGAATCTCGTAACCTTGGGCGAGTATGGAAACTATTAGTCCACCGGGCCGACACCCCCTTGTAAAGGGAGTGAAGTGGTATATCCATCACCTCCCCCATGAGCAAACAATAATTTTAAGAAAACATCACAATTAACTTTGCTGTCCTCTAATATGTGAAAGTTGATTGGATATATATATATATATATATATATATATATATATATATATCCACCGCTGTGGTCTCGAGGTAGCGTGCTGCCTTGTCACGCAGCGGGCCCGGGTACGATCCCCGGTCGGGGCAGTTTTTCTGGGTGAGGTTTTTATCGGGGTTTTTCCTCACCTGTAAGACAAATGTCAGGAAAACTTTAAGGCCCAAACGGTCCCCGAAATCATATGGCCATCACCATCATTCTCATCATCATCATCATAATCATCCTTCACCGGTGTGGAAAGCAACGGAAAGCTACCACACCTACAATTCCCTAGTAAATCTGCAAGCATAGCATGAAAATGCTATGATTGCAGTGAAGGACCTGCCTTCGGGCAGAATTACTATGGATATATATATATATATATATATATATATATATATACGTGTGTATAACTAGAATATTACATATATAAGAAAAATAAATGTTTGTGTTAGGATACCTGAGTGGCTCAGATGGTTAGAGCGCTAAACGTATGGGTTCAAATCCCGACTCAGACATTAATTTTTCTTTTCATATATATATATGAAAATAACTGATTCCAATATACCCAATAATTCACGCTGTATAAGACATCTGCTTAATTCCTGTTTTTGAGAAAAAATCACTTTTTTAATAATAGTACCAAAACCATTCTGTAATTGAATTTTGCAAATGTCGCGGTTTACATTGAAAGGATGCAAGATTAGGCTAGAGTAATTTTGCTGTGATGCTGCAATATTAGCTGAATATACGAGTATGTATATTTTAATTATCATCCTTATTGAACTATTTAATGGTTTATTTACTTTACCTGGTGCAGTTAAGACCGTAAGGTCTTCTCTTCCACTTCACCAGGGTTAAATTATATGCTACATATAATAATTATGAATTATCTACAACTTGATTAATAATACATAATAGGCATAGGCTACACAATATACAAATGACAAGGAAAGACCAAAAAATGTTAAAACAATAATAATAATAATAATAATACCTATAATTTTATTACATAATTGGCTTGATAAAGAAAGTGCAAAATATAAAATAATATTAAAAAAATACCCTCAGAATTTGGTTAATATTATATTTTCTAAGAAAATATTTAGTGAGCTTTTTTTTAACTGTTTATCTCTAATTTTTAAAGTCGCGAGCTATCATTACTCTTAATTTTAATATTCAGGAGTAGGCATAAAAATATGAGAATCTCGCAAGTCAGACGTTATTTAGGCACTTATGGTAGTGAGTGTTTTAAACTCACATGGATAAATTCGTAACACGCATATCTAAGAAAAATGCCCAAACATTTTTACATTGAATTTACAATCCATAGCACCTAAATTGTTTAAAGTAAACCATATATTACTACAGCAAAATGGGATATAAAATAATTCTATGAACATTGCCTTATTCTTCTTCATTATCAATGGCATAAAGTCGGAATCGAATAGGTTTTTTGCGAGGGAAAAAAATAAGTTATTTCACTTAGAGAGACAGAAAGACCTCCGTATTGCAGCAAATGAATGAGAATAACTTCACATGGGAAAAGAGGTTGAAATGAGATGGTGACTCCAATCACACCTCATTTCCTTCGGATAACAGGGAGAGACAGTCGCCGCGAACAGATTCCGCGGGCTCTGGAGAAGATGTACTACTCCAGAAGAGAGAAGACAGGAGGAAGGGATAAGCGGGACAGAGATGGAGAACATGCTGGATATAAATATGACAGTGTAACAATAGTTTATGGTCCTCCCATCCTTTCTCCTATTCCAAGGGCCACCTTAAATCTTTCTGTCGCTCTTTACTCCCTCAGGGACCCAGTTCCCCGCCTCTATTTCTCTCTCTGCGCTAAAGTAATACCTGTACAGTCAGAGATAAAAGTCAACCTCTGTTATGATGAATCATTAGTGGATATGATTGGGGTCAACTTTCTTCATCATATCTTCAGCCTTCAGGTCTATAATAAAGTATATGTTTTGATAAATGATTATTTGGCATTCTTTGTACATGTTCAAACCATTTATATTTATTTCTGTATATTCTCTCGTTTATATTATATTTGTAATTCATTTTTGATATCTCGACTTCTCTTTTGGTCTCTTAAAGATACACCTGTAACGGATCTCAGAAATCTCATTTCTATTGTATCAATTTTATGTTCATCTGAGCAGACCCGTATGTTATCTTTGAAACGGCTACTGTTTTGAAAAATTTCAATCTAGTTTCTCTTTTGGTCTTATTTCTCAAATATCTTATTGAGCCACATATCTGTTTGAAATGTTCTTAATTTCTTCTCCATATCCAAATTTTGCAGATACGATAACACGCATCCCAGATAATTAAAACAAGTTACTTGTTCAATGATGATTTTTTATTATTAAGGAGTTAATTAACACCGTAATATTGATTTCATTTTTTTGTGATATGATAAAATCACAACTAGTAAAATTGATTAGTAGGTTATCTGAGGCGCAATTCAAATCTGGGTATGACAAGGTCGATAATTGTTTCCTTATAAGTCTGAGGTTCTTTTACGTTACGTAAATCTAGGATTTGGAACCTATGGATTTACTTCCCTTCCTAAGGAAGCCACGCTCAGGAGGTTTACGGCTTTAGAAATCCTTCGATCCCGGTGGATTTGAATTCGCGAACCACGGAACCAGACGTGAACACTTGTAACCGGGATCGACTTAACTGGTTGATATGATACTTTGAAGATTAAAGGAAAATAAATGTTTACCATATCCATGGATTTAAAGTTAATGGTCCACGTACTGTTCAGTCACGCAACGAATATAAGATTTTTAAATTTGAAACCTTAAGAAATAAATTAATGCACTGTATTAAATAATTCATATCATAACTTTTAAATTAAATACCAATTAGAAAAAGAGAAAATATTTGGAAAAATGTGGTAGTGTAGTTAATCGTTATGGAAAACAATGTTGTGACATTATTTTATTTCTAAGTATGTAAAAAAGATTCTTTTATCGATAGCCAATAGTGTTATTATCAAAGGATCAAAAATTCCCTCAAACACGTATATAAACATTTTCATGTACTCGTAATACACTCTAATTATGGTTCCTAAACTTGTCAATTTTTAAAATAACACTAGAATTCCTGTAGAAATTGTACAGAATAGAGTTTGTTTCCCTTACACAGGTTAAGGTGAAAACTTTATAGGATTTACAAATCACTGTAATGTATACATACAGGATTCCTCAGTGTGTACACATTAGACCCAAAAATCTCTCTTAAAATGTCAAAAACAGTTAATGCTATATGGAATAGTAGAAAGTAAATTTAAACTTATAATTTGCATCATAAATAATGAGAAATAAAACAAGATAAAATAAAACACAGCTTACCAATCCTGGGGATAGAATCTGAGATCTGACGAATCCGAATCATTTTTCACAGATTACTTACTTCATAAAACTGTACGAAAAAATAAACTATAGAAGGATCAATTCTGCAATCACCGAAGATTCCTATCCATCCTTTTTTCCAGTTAGTAAAATGAGATTATACCAGTGTTTTGCGTAACCATAAAATCCACTGTAACCCTCTCAACTAAGGCTATGCCTTCTAAATAGTAAAAGTAAAGTGATCCCACTACAGGTTATGGAGACCCTTGGGGTAGTAGGAGGTCAGAGCTCCCACTTATTCTAGACAATCGACACTTGATGTCAGCCCAGCGTGACGGCCGCCTTTACCCTCAGAACAAGCATATGGTACTCATTTCAGTTAGAGGCTGAGTCGACCCCAGGGTCGTGATGCCACCAGAAGATTTGGGTCAGTTCAAAAATCCTGACCCCCACCGGGACTCTAACCATCGACCTCCCGGTTTGTACCGCACTGCCTTAACCACTACGCTACGGCGTGTCCCCCTTCTTAATAGTATTTTACCCAAATTTATTTTTCATAAGTAATGCCACGAGTGATTTCCAATTTATCTGCAGAATTTGGAAATCAACAGTGGCATTTGTTAGGACTATTTAACGAATAAAATTAAGCTGTTTACTCACACATCATTGTTTAACTATAGTTATTTTAAAATATTTATATATTTAACGTAAACGGCGATGTTTGAAAACAAATCAGGAATGTGAGGTTATGTTCATTCACTGCTGCTTGATCATATTTATTGCCAAATAAGATCGCAATATTGTAAGAGTGCACCCAAGTGGAGAAATAATGAAACACGTCAAACTATATATCATAATCAACATTACGGGTTATTCATTTATTTTTTAGTAAACAAATCGGTAAAATCAAGGAATCTGTTCATTATTTGCTATATTCAATGTATTTGTTGGAGAAAAATAATGTTCTATTCTGTTCAGAACATTAAAAAGGAGGAGCTTTCTTTATCACAAAAGCAGGAGCTGATAAAGAGAAATCGATAAAGAGCGAGGTGAAACACGACTGTCATTGGCTGTAAAACAAAATACATTGAAACGTGATTGATCATTGACTAGCATTTGTGGCATGAGTTAAATAGTCAATTATAACATTGAAATAATTAAATGAAATCAATGTACAATATATTAAATTTCTTAACTACAGAAATAAATAAAATATCCTCAACTCGTCTCCAACTCAGGGTCGGGTCGAGGGATGAGATGAGCCCCTATATAAACGACACGGGTCCGGCCGACCACGCCTGACGCACCATCACGGGGGCAGATGAACGAAATGAAACGAATCAAATGAATATGCAGAATAAAAATAACTAACTCACTAGCACTATCGAACCCATAAGTTCATGGCCGCGCAGACATAAGCTCTCCATACATCCCTATCCTGAGCTAATGTTTTCCAAATCATTCCCTGTATAATCTACTTCCCTTAAATCATAGTTAATATTATTCTCCCACCTCATTCTTGGTCTATCAACTGGGCGTTTTCCCTCTGATTTTCCTACAAGAAGCTTCCATGCACGTATTTCATTCCCCATTCGTGTCACATGTCCTGCCCATCGTACTCTACGAGACTTCACTACTTTTAATATATCTGGCTTCCTATAAAGACCATGTAGTTCACTGTTATGTAGTCTTTTCCATTCACATGTCTACTCATCTCTCTTTGGTCCAAAAGAGATTGTATTGTAAGCCTGTGATTTCCCTTTACAGAGATTTAGGCGCTCTCCCCCTACAGGGAAGAATTTGAACCATACTAATTTAGTTACACTTGTTTTCGTATAGATGTAATTTTGAGTGGTCCGTGGTCAGCGTTCCGCCTCAAACTGACATCTAGGAAACCAAGGTAGTACTAGGACGGGAAAATTCGGTAAATTTTGCTTAGAGGCCTTTTTATTCAGGCTTAAGGATTTTTTACGAGCCTGAAAATCTTCAGACTCGGGACCCACGGCTTAATGCCCCTCCCGGAGGACTTGTTCCTTGGATTTTTCCGTCCTAAAAAATCAATCGACCCCGGCCGGGTTTGAACCCGCGACCCTCGGGACCAGAGGCAAGGAGCATAACCACTAGTCCACCGCGGCCGACGGTCCAAAAGAAATACAGTACTTAATTTACTAATGCCATCATTTGTTGAAGAAATGAAGTGTGATGCATTTAATTTGCTTGACGGTATCACTAAATAAGACTCAGGGATAAATAGAATGCACCGTTGCACAGTTTAGTATGATATCTGTACCGTACAGATAGGGTATTCTCGTCTCATAAAATTATGTAGGTCTACGCTTGTTTTATTAATAATTATATTCAATTATATTAATGATAAGTGAGTGCCATTTTCTGTTACCTCCATGCTTATAAATAAGATTAACAATGTCTTCAACCGCCAGTGAAGGTAAATTAAATCAGTTATTGGAAGAATTGAGCAGAAATCATTTCACACTGAATGACGGATATTTACAGTGTAAGTTACGTTTTTTTTTTTACGAGTCAGAGATTATAAGGAGAAACGAATTTTTTTAAACAACGCTTAACTACAAAAATGCACTTGTTACACACACACACACACACACACACACACACACACACATATATATATATATATATATATTTGCAACAGCCATGAAACTTTTTGAGGCCAAAATACGTACCATCTGAACGAATGGAATAGAGATCATTTGGGCTGACCTCAGTTACGGAGACTTGGGAAACACCTTAGAAAAAGTGAAAGCAAGATACCTAAAAGCAGCAATGGGTATCTCAAAATTTGCTCCTTCTAGACTTGCATATGAATTAGCACGGGAAACTTTCCTCGTGGAAGATCTACGCACAAAGTTCCTGCTACCAGCTACTAAAAAGGAAACTACACTGAAGGAGATAAGACAAAAGAAGATAAAATAAACACCGGAAGATTTTTACGCAACAGATGCAATGAACAATCGAGACTGGACTGGTCCAAACAATAAGATACGCAGTGCAAGTAACAAGACTGGCAGTGCATGGATATCACCACAAACTCTGCAAAATTGCAAACTATCATGATCCGTGTGTAAGCTCTGTGATAGACCGTGTGAAATATATCATTTCAATGTCTGTTTAAAGAGAACAAAATCGTTGCTGGCATACAGCAGAGACCTATCTAATGCACATTTGTGCGCGCTTCTTCCTATTATATATATATATATATATATATATATATATATATATATATATTATATATATGTACATGTACAAGAGGAGCCGGACATCATAGACATTATAGAAAAGAAAAGATTACAGTGGTATGGCCATATCAAAAGAATGCCAGAACAAAGATTGCCTAAAATTGTTATGGAATGGATCCCAGTGGAAAGGAGGAAGAGAGGAAGACCGAAAAAATCTTGGATAGAAGGGGTACAAGCAGTTATGAATATCAGAGGAATGGAGGAAGATCAATGGATGGACAGAGAGGAATGGCGTTTGGTTTCCGGAAGACGGCGGCAGCTGCCATGATACCGGATGATGATGATGATATATATATGCTCTAAATTCCTCTAAAATTCCCCTTACAAACTTCTAGGACTTGTAGAGGGATCTGATTTGATAATATTCAGAATTGGAAACCATGCCCTGAAAATTACTGTTTACGTGCTATAGCCGTTTTGAAAACATGTTTTTAACGCGACCACTTTTACAAGTAATTTATTATGAGGCGTGACACATTACATCATTAATAACCAAAGAAACAAAATGGAAACTGAATCATTTTTTCACAAACATCTTGGTTTAGAGATAAACTTAGTCCTTTTGAAATGATGGTTAACATTCAGATCCACTACAAGTGCTGTTCGATGTGGCGACCAGCAACTTCGTTGCACATATTGTACCTACGAATGTTTTGATAAACACCTGGTGTATCTGCAATATCTGCTGCAGCGACCACAATTCGTGCCACCAGATCTGTCTCTACAGGAGTGTCATAAATCAAACTCTTCATACGACCCCAGAAGAAAAAGTACAATTGAGTTAAATCCGGTGATCGTAGAGGCCATGCTATTGGACCACCTCGGCCTATCCATCTTCGAATCGTCGGTCCATATGTTCCCGAACATGAAGTGAAAAGTGAGGGGGTGCGCCGTCATGCTGAAACCACATGTCTTGACGGACGTTCAATGGCATAGTATCCAACAACACACCCAATACTTGTTGTAGGAAGATCAAGTAGATGGGACCTGTCAGCCTGGATGGAAGCATATATGGTCCAATCACATGACCATCCAGAATATTTGCCCACACATTAATTGAAAATCTATTGGAATCCCTGGACATGCGTGGCATGAGGGTTTTCGTCTGCTCATACATGGCTGTTTTGTGAATTGAGTACACAATCCCTAGTAAATTTACATTCATCTGTGAAGAGAATGCGCTGTGGAAATGGGGGCTCGTTGATGCAGCAGTGCAGAAATCAAGTACAGAACTCAACGCGTGGAGCAAAATCGGCTGGCAGTAGAGAATGTACCCTTTGGATGTGGTATGCATATACTTGTTCATGCATAACATTCCAGACGGTGCTAGGAACAATATCCATTGCACGCACAATTTCTCGTATACTCGTTGACGGGTTCCCTTCAACTTGATGCAATACGGCCTCTTCAAATTCGGGAGTGCGGCGTCTCCTTGGAGCACCACAGTCATCCCTGCTGGCGGTGAAGGTACCCCTTTCTCGAAGCCGTTGCGTAATTATAACGAAAAGGGTATGCGATGGAGTCGGACGTTGTGGAAAACGATCTTGATAAAGTCGACGAGCAGCTCTTCCATTACCTCGAGCTTCGCCCTACAGAAGGATCGTGTCAGTATTCAGCAAAAGTGTACTCAACCATGTTGCTCTAACACTGAAAGACACATGAATGATGCTTGAACCAGCTCCGAGAGGTAGAATAAACGTCAACTGACATCACGAGATCCGATGTAAGCGCTCCTCTTCATGTAACTCTAAAGGCGGACGAATCGCCAAGCTATTATTGTTGAGACACGTGACGTACTTTCAGGCAATGCTTGTTTTCAAACGGCTGTAGCACGGAAACGGTAAGTTTCCGGACATGGTTTCCAATTCTAGATATTATCAACTCAGTCCCCTCTACAAGTCCTAGAAGTTTGTAAAGGGAATTTTAGAGCACCCTGCACATATATACAGTATATATGAATGAATTAAAGAAAGAACGAATGAATGAATGTATGTATGTATATCTGTCCTTTATGCGCTGCCATACCGTTCATCCGAATGTGATGGGGCTTTTTGCAACATGTTCAGGAGTTTCCCAGGAGGGTTTTAGGATATTAGAGTTGTAATACTCAACCCCTTCACCCTTAAAAATCACCCTTTGTAGAGAAAAACGTGTATTTTATAACTTTTTGGACGCTTAAATAGCTTACGCTGCCTAAACCATAACATATACATCAAATTAATGTACACAGAATTGAATATCTAAAAATCTACAAAACGTCCATGACAGCATATTTCAATTTTTTACGTATAATTCACAATAACCATTTTTGTATTTCAGTTCGCTGATGCGAAGAAGACTAGATTCCCGGGCAAACGTAGGACCGCACAGAGGGTATTCTTTTACGGATAACTCTCTATAATCATAGTTATCTTTCAGCTCATTTATGCCAAGAAGATCGGGATAAGCAGATTCCCGTAATCAGCACGGGGTATCCGAAAATAATTAAATAATTAAAATAAATTTATAATCATTTTTCTTTTTTTTTTAAGAATTAAATGAATCGTGATTTCTTCTTACCTCATACTTCTATGTTTTTTTTAACACAGCACTGCAGTTTCAGCGACCCATTGTCACCATCCTCAGCTATTTTCACGACTGAGTCGTAAAAACAGCTGAGGTTGGTGACAATGAGTCGCTGATACTGCAGTGCTGTGTTTAAAAAACATAGAACTATGAGGTAAGAAGAAATCACGATTCATTTAATTCTTATGAATTGAACCTCATAATGTTAAAAATTCCCAAATTTAATATATAAATTTTTCTTTTTACTTATTCAACTAAATATAAAAACACATTTAATTTATTTAGGCGTAGCAACGCATGCCGGATATTAGCTAGTCATTAAATAAATAAAAAGAAAAATAAGAAATACGTGAACACTTAACACTTCAGTCGGAGTTCTACAAATATATTATGTGTAAAATGATTGTATGTACCAATGTAACTTCCACTTCACAAAATAGACCATAGAGAATAAAAAAAAATGTTAAAATAATATTATCTCGCAAATATGTCAATTATTAGGTCAAAATAATATTTGAATTTCCACAGTTGAAGACCAGTGATATTGTTTGCAAAGTAGTTGTGGGAGTACTTTCGCCAGACAAACCTAATAAATAATTTATATTAACTTCTTAAGTAAGTGAAAAAATTAACAAAAAAATATTGATTTAGTTTAATTAAGCGAAACGTTAATTGGCACTTTTAAAATATTGTTGAAATTGTTTAATTAAGCGAAACGTTAATTGGCACTTTTAAAATATTGTCGATTTTGTTTAATTAAGCGAAACGTTAATTGGCACTTTTAAAATAAAGTTGAATTTGTTTAATTAAGCGAAACGTTAATTGGCACTTTTAAAATAATGTTGATTTTGTTTAATTAAGCGAAACGTTAATTGGTACTTTTCAAATATTGTTGATTTTGTTTAATTAAGCGAAACGTTAATTGGCACTTTTCAAATATTGTTGATTTTGTTGAATTAAGCGAAACGTTAATTGGCACTTTTCAAATATTGTTGATTTTGTTTAATTAAGCAAAACGTTAATTGGCACTTTTAAAATATTGTTGATTTTGTTGAATTAAGCGAAACGTTAATTGGCACTTTTAAAATATTGTTGATTTTGTTTAATTAAGCGAAACGTTAATTGGCACTTTTAAAATATTGTTGATTTTGTTTAATTAAGCGAAACGTTAATTGGCACTTTTAAAATATTGTTGATTTTGTTCAATTAAGCGAAACGTTAATTGGCACTTTTATTATATTGTATTAGCTTCTTACACACCCATATCCATTTTCGTTTACATTTCCACATATTTGTATTAGTCATCTACCACCAGTGACGGAGAATGTATACTAAGTTCCGCGCATACATTATCAGAAATGGGATATTTGTCCTCTCTCTAGTCATGTGATAATTACTGCAATTTAGAGATTGTATCATAAACAATAAAAAAAGGTCTAAAACTGTAACTATATACCAGAGCTATTAATGAGTGCTCACTACGAGTGAAAAGGCGAACCCCCGCCCCCTCCACCCGCACACAGGTGCACTCCCAATGAAACAATACAACTTATCAACCCATCCGACGTTGGGTAGAATAGGAAGGGGCGTGGGTTGAATATGAGAAATACTGTCTGTCCTAGTCTTGTAAGAATCACATTTTGACATTTAATTTTCCCCGAATGTATTACTCCGCCCCTCAGCCAAAGTACATGTGACCTCAGTCAGCTGGTTGTTACAAGCCGATAAATTAATGCACAACAATCGTTTTAATTTTTAATGTTGTAGGTTGTATTAAAACATAGTGGTATGTCGAAAACAAATTATACTTTTACAATAATTAAAATAATTAGTAAAGTAAAGTGATCCCACAACAGGCCTCGGGAGGCCCTTGGGGTAGTAGGAGGTTAAGGCTCCCACTTTATTTAGACAAGCGGCACTTTTTATGTCAGCCGGGTTGTCAGCCCTGCGTGACGGCCGCCTTTACCCTCAGAACAAGCGTCTGGTACTCATTTCCGTTTGAGGCTGAGTCGACCCCAGGGCCATAGTGCCGCCAGAGGGTTTGGGTCAGTTTAAAAATCCTGAACCCAACGGGACTTGAACCCTCGACCCTCCGGCTTGTAGCTCAGTGCCTTAACCACTACGCTACGGCGTGCCCCCATTAAAATAATTATATGATATAAAACATAATTTTGATCACACATTTTATCACCGAGTCAAGTTAATAAACTATACGGACAGCCGCCATATTTGTAACTGGCATACAATTTCCTCTCAAGAATAGATCAGTTTCAAACAAATGCTGGTTTTTAGTTACTCTCCGACCTTCGAAGAAACATGTAGGCATATACTGTAATCTGATAAATTATAGTTAATATAAATAGCATCAAATACGTAATTATATTAATCGAATACATGATTTATTTTTTCGCTTCCGCTGTAGGGTCTACTGTGCTTTGGCCATACACGAATCGTAGTAACTGCAGCAGTCATATGCTTCGGGGATTCCCCCTCCATTTGTTTTCCTCAAGTGTGTTTGTAAGGCTGGACAGACTATAGTGAGCACTTATTAACAGACCTAATATATACTTTCCAGCGTTCAAACGCTGAAAACTAAGTTTATGTGAATGGGTGCCTGAAATAATTATATACCTAATTTAGAAACAAAATTATCATATGGTTTAAGTAAGATTTAAGGAGCAATATACATAACATTAGTGGAGCATATTACCAGAATGTGTTTAGCTTTTCGCTTCAGATAACCAGGGAAGACTCAAAATCTAATTAGAAACCACAAAACATAATTCTCACATATTTTAAAGCACCTACTTCAATCTATCCCTGACTTTACAGATGAGAAGTGGTGAGGAGAAAAGAGAGGGGGGAAAGGGTGGGTACAAGGAAGTCGAGAGGAGGTGGGGGAAGTTTAATCCCAGAGCTGTGGGACCTTAGCAACTCCCAACACATTAAAGTTAAGCAGAGCAGATCTCAAGGGGTCTCATGGGGCATCCATTAATGACTGCTGGGGATTGGGAAGGTTCAAGCAAAGCGAGAGGGCCCAAACTTACATATGCAAAGGTAAGACGAAGGAAACTGGAGACTATGGAAACAAGGAGAAGGGTGAAGATGGAAGGTACAGATTCTTTTCCTTCTAGCCATCCCCTCTATCTCTCAACTCTATCCTCTTGTCCTTTTGTCCTCACTCCACCCACACCCCTCCTATCTTCATCTTACCTTCTGTCTCAGGAAATCTTTTTGCAGATGCATTTACTTACTTAGCATAAATCTCGGAAGCATTATTACATGGCGCTATTTCTTTTGGTACTCTCTCTCTCTTTTACTCAAAGGGGAATCTACTACTGGTATGCTGGGTCGGGAGAGAAGGTGAAATGAGCTTTGAGATTTCTTGCTCCAGGAGTCCCACCAGCACACTCTGCATTGTTTTGACTGTGACATCAATCCTCACAACACCCCTGGAGGGGTAAAGGTGTATCTACCTTGCACATATATTATTTTTATACGAATGTTTACAATAGCGGGAAAAAAGTACCAAGAATTTTCTTTCGAATACACAATTTTCTGTCATGATACATTAACATATACTTAAATATGCAATAATAAAAAATATTAATCAAAAAGCTGGAAATTGCACTAATTAGAATGTTGTCTTAATATGTCAGAATATACAGCATGACACAAAACTCTTATGTCAAATCAATAAAGAAGATAGAAGAAAACTAATCGTTGTTCTGAGATGGGGAAACATTGGACAAAAATGTCAATTATAATTTGAAATGGTTTTGAGAAATTATTAAATATGAGGAACATTATGATAAGCTGCTTATTTTTTATCCATAAACAATTTATTTACAACTCACAACTAATGAATTTGCTAACTAACTGAGGCTATCGAACCCGTAGTTCATGGCCGCGCGGACAAAAGTTCTCCATGCACCCATGTCCTGAGCTAACGTTTTCCAATCATCCCCTGTATAATCTACTTCTCTCAAATCGTGGTTTGATTTTATTCTCCCACCTCTTTATTGGCCTACTTTTTTCCATAGTTTAATCTCTCCCTTTGTAGGTAAAGTGGACTCGGTATTTTAGTTTCCAGGCGGCATCAAAGGCAATCGTTTCCTTCTGGTTTAAAAAGATACATACTGTCAGGCAGAACCGGGGAGTTGTTGTTATAGGCTTCTAAGACGCCACTCCAATCACCAAAAACTGAAACAGTTATCTGCCAGTAATGTCTTCGCATCATAGTTGACATATAAAATGACGATTCCATGTCAACTCCTTGTGGACATTACTATCTTAACTGCGTTGCAACTATTGTCTTTTGCAATATGATTATAATATCGTATGTTAGTGCCAGTGAATAAAAAGTGACGCCACTTAATATGCTAAATACTTATCCGTGCAAAATAGTCGTACCTAATCACAAAACAAAGCGCCTGTAAACTAAAATACTGAATCCGCTATACTTATATGTGCCCCACGACACACGGATTTACAAGGACATAACCTGTTGAGGAGGTTAACACTGGATCACATACACACTTTTTTACCACACTAGAACATGGAGGGGGGCACGTCGTAGCTTAGTGGTTACGGCACTGCGCTACAAGCCGGAAGGTAGAGGGCAGCTCTATGGCCCTGAGGTCGACTCGGCCTCTAACAGATATGTGTACCAGACGCCTGTTCTGGGGGTAAAGGCGGCCGTCACACAGGGCTGACATCAAGTGCCGATTGTCCAGAAAACGTGAGAGCCTTAACCTCCCACTACCCCAAGGGCCTCCTAAGGTCTGTAGTGGGATCACTTTACTTTAGGACATGGAGGGGCTTACCTGGATGAGTGAGCAGCTCTATCCCAGGTTCAAATGCAAGACAACATGAACATTTTAAGACAATATACAACATTTGACACATTCATACTAAACAAGGCAAATATGATATGAATGATTAAGAAAGCCAGATGGTATTTGGGGACTATTTGGTCCTTAAAGTTTCCTGACATTTGCCTTATAGGTGAGGAAAAATCTCCCATAAAATCTCACCCAGAAACTTCTCCCGAACTGGGCTACCACTAGACCAAGGAGTGGACTAACTAACTCACTGGCACTATCGGACCCGTAGGTTCATGGCCACTCGAACATAAGCTCTCCATACATCCATATCCTGAGCCAATGTCTTCCAATCATTTTCTGTATAACCTACTTCCCTCAAATCATAGATAATGTTATTCTCCCACCTCATTCTTGGTCTACCGATTGGGCGTTTTCCCTCTGGCTTTCCTACAAGAAGCTTCCATGCACGTCATTCATTCCCCATTCGTGCCACATGTCCTGCCCATCGCAATCTACGAAACCTTAACTGTTCCTATTATATTTGGCTTCCTATAAAGACCATGTAGTTCACTGTTATGTAGTCTTCTCCATTCACCTGTCTGTTCATCTCTCTTTGGTCCAAAAATTTTCCTAAGAACTTAATTCTCAAATACTTGTAATCTCCTTTCCTACCTTAAAGTAAGTGTCCAAGTTTCGCATCCATATAATATAACTGGTAGAATAATAGTTTTATATATTTTCAGTTTAACGTTTTTTGAAAGGTTAATTAGTTAAATAGCATACGGGTATGGAATTTTATAAAGGAAAGTTCTGGCATGAAAATTAGATAATGTAGCAAAATGCCAGTATAGTACAGTGAACTATAATGGCAAAATTTTAGCACTGGGATGAGCATGAAACCAATCTGTGAAAATGAGTTTTGGAGAGTAAGACATAATACGGAAATTGAACAAATAATGGAAAGAGAAGATATGTAAAGTCTTTACGGGCTAAGATGGTTGGGTCATGTAGAGAGCATGGAAAATAACAGGATACCCAAACGCCTACTACATGATAATATTATAGGAATTAAAAGAATAAGGAGACCGAGAAAAAAGTGACTACAGGATGTAGAGCATGATTTGAAAAAACTAGAGGATTAAAAAAATGGCACAGCAAAGAGAGGAACGTAAGAAAGTTGTGAAGGAGGCCAAAGCTCATCAAGGGCTGTAGAGCCGAAGAGTTAGTTAGGGATGAGCATAAATATTTAAATGCACTTTGAGATTAATAAGTATCTTAAAGTATATGACTTACAGCACTTAGAATATCTTCATATGAACAATAATCCCTAATTAACTTTATTTATGGCTTATGGAACCATGATTGACTAACACCCTATTAATCCTTATCCCCAACTAACCGAATCCAGTTACCTATGAAGATTCATTAATTATTATCCTCCCAAGGCCTAACCCTTCCAACTAGTCTTTTTCCTAAGAGTTCCCCAATGAAAGTGTTTAAATCACTTCTAATCTAAACCATTCGAGCTACACCCACAATAAACCCCTAGACCTAATAAACCTGTCAATATTAGGACAGCAATACAAATGACTTTTTTTATGCTATAGCTTCTTCCATTCTCTCTTGAAATGAAAAATGTTAATATTCAGTTAAATATTGCCTGTCTACTGACTAGCAGGTCTGGTTTCGATACCTGCCGAAATTAGACATTTTAATTGTAATATCTGCATAAGTTACACGTGCAGAGTGGAAGTGAGACGAGTTTAAGTATGTATTCCTTGGGTGGAACACACAAAAAAAAAAGTTTCTGTAACATTTTGGTATCAAATAAATTTTCATTAAAAATACATTTTTCCCCTAAACATTAAATGCCTCCTAACTCGATAAATATTTGCCGTACAGGTCCAATATTAACTTAGATAAATAATTAAAGATGAAGAACAGGAATGTTTTGTTCCTTTGCTGTTATGTAATAAAATTGATAGTTTTCGTGTAAATTAAGTGAAAACTTCTAACATTTTGGAATAAAAAACGAGAGATATTGTAACGTCGAACTGCAAGTATGAGGTGTTCTTGCGATCGCTGATCCTAGAACAGCTGTTTATGTCTCGTCTGTAATTTTCAGAGAGCTGGTCTTAATTATTTCATTAACTGTGGGGCTAATCACAAAATGAAAGAGAGAAGTGTTTATTTGATTGTAATTTAATACCCCTTGAATTGGGGCACTTATAGCACTTCCACCCTGTAGGCCTATATCATGACGCATTGTTGGGTTGGCTTCTTAATTTTATAAGCGGCGGCGAGAGTCGGGTCTTGCCTTGTATAGTAAAGGGAAAATTACGAACTGACAACTCACGAATCGACGAGCCCGAGGAGAAATTTGCAAATGCGTCTATACCTCCATTCTGCAAAAGTCAGTCTTTCGAGTATTCCATTCAGGAGGAATCTAAACAGGGATTCCAGACTGTTCCTACCCTCGCATTAATAAGGAGGTGCGAGGCTCTGATCACCCAGTCTTCTCCAAATCGCGGGGAGCAAAATTGAAGCCGAGTAGATGTGAAACCGTCAGCGAATGTGAAGAACTGAGCGATAAAATTAATTTTGAAAGAAGAGAGTCTTGCAGCAACAAATTATTTGTGTGAACACGGTGAAATAAATGAATTAAATTTGAAAATGTTGTAAACACATTTCTGAAGTTAATTTTAAACAGTATTTATCTAAATACCACCCGCGCAAAATCTTTATTGTTCAGAGTTGAGCGGCGTAAACGTGTCTAGCTCTACTAGACGGCAAGAGAAAAAAATAACTTCGACAATGGTAATAATTTAAAACATTAATGCAAGAATGGATTAAGTACAATAATCACTTATTAAGAATTATTAAAACAAAACTCAGAAATACACAAAATGAAGACGCTAAACAAGAAATTAAACATGTTAGTACTTCAAACCAAGAGACTCAACGACAAATCGAGATATTGAAACAAAAGATGAAACATACACAGGGCATGTTAAATAAATTTGATGGCATTAAAGAACGTTTTAAAATGGTAACACAAGAACTAAAAAAATATATTTTCAGGATAGAACAGTGATCAAATAAACAAGAAAAAATAGACAATAAGGAGAGATAGAACTGAAACTAGACTAACAAGAAATGACTGTCTCAGTTCGTAACGACGAGATTTGTCTCGCCATTGAGAAGCTAAAGGGTAATTCATCGCCGAGGTCTGGATTTCGACAAACTGCCGACATCCAATGCCGGACAATTTGGAATCAAGACGGA
Source organism: Diploptera punctata (assembly GCA_030220185.1). Lineage (NCBI taxonomy): Eukaryota > Metazoa > Arthropoda > Insecta > Blattodea > Blaberidae > Diploptera > Diploptera punctata. The sequence goes on along the minus strand of JASPKZ010003065.1, from coordinate 65,685 downwards.
TCGACGTCGAGAAATACAATCAAACACCAGTTTGTTACTATCTGCGCCCATAATAGATGGACGAAATAGCAACATAGCTGATTGCATCTCTCCAAGAACCAGCCGCTGAGATTCTACGCAGTATTACTTCGGAAATCCAAGCAGAGGAGGGGACATCAGAGAGGCGCTGCAAAATCGTTACGATCACCATCATCATCTCAGCCGCGTTTATCGGGCACAACTAAAGAATAATGTCCAGTGCGCGAAGGAATTCACGAATACGCAACCAAGCGAGCAGCGGGCGCAAAATGCTTTAGTTAAATTCCCACCAACATTCATTGACGGGGAGATTGCGTCTACTTTTGGACGCGGTCTAAGCGACCGTGAAGTTAATTAATATCTGCTGCTGGCAGAACATCGCACAATCAATAGTGCCTTGAACGCAGCTCTGCAACCAGATGCAGCCAAGGAGACCACACTCTACTATTTACCTGGCGCCGGTGTCACGAATGATAGCTGGCTGCAGGCGACGTCAAGGGGAGACGCTCACCACAATTCAAGCATCGCTGACAATTGACTGCAGGCGACATCGATTGGGGACGCTCAACACAATTCCAGCATTGCAGACATGAGGGCCGACCTGCAGAAACTGGGGGAAATTCGACATCTGAGGCGTGATTGCGACCGTTGGCCCGCAAGGGAACAGGAAAATTCAATGGACCGGTGTGAAGAGGGGCCCACCGGTCTTATTGAAGGATTTGCTACCGACGGATAAATATTATGGATGGCCCTCCCGAATGCTCGTCGATACAGAAGCGACGGTGACCATCGTGCAACCCAGAGTAGTAAAAGAGTTGCCGTGACGCCGCTTAGGAAGTTCAAACTTCGAACAGCATCTTAGACACCAATCCAGTCGAAACGTAGGTTCTCCTAGAGCTGATCCTAGAAAGGCGCTAACTACGACTGTCGGCGTTTGTCACCCAAGTTGCCGAAGATGTCATCTTGTGTCTGGACCCCCTAATGATGTATGATGCTACAGTGGACATTAGACAACGGGTACTCCGTTTCGACTGTGATGAGATCTCCTCAATGACTTAGGCCACAGAAAAACCGTCTGCAGACTCATCATTAAAGATAAGGAGGTGATTCCAGCTGGGTGTGGAATGTTGATGATGGCGCGGATCAAAGGACAAGACGTGCTGCTGGACACTAAAAGAAATCCCCAAGATGGACTACTTGAAGTTACTCCAGACAGAACCCTGAACGTGACCAGTCGAGATCAGGTGACACCTAGTGGGACGTACCTGGGTACCTGTAAGCCTGTTATCTCCATGGTCGACGAAACCCTGAACTAGACAAGCCATGAAGACCATGTACCATTAGGGGATTATTACAAAGGGCTCCCATCTCACAAGGCACAGGTGACCGAGGTTCTTAACCTGGTGGTCGAGTTCCGGAACATCTTCAGCCTTTCCAAAGATGACCATGGCAGAACCGACAAAGTGAAGCATTGTATTTATACCACCGAGACGCCCGCCTGATACAATAATCTCCTCGACGAGCAATACTGGCAAAGCAGTCAGAGGTAAATAAGCAATTGGGAGATATGAAAGCTCGAGTCATCATTGAGAAATCTGATAGCCCTTGATCTTCGTCTGTGGTTCTACTAAAGGAGAAAAACGGAGAGATGCGCTTCTGTATCGGCTTATAGCACGCTGAACGTCGTCACCACGGACTGCTTCCCTCTTCCAAGAATCGACGATACACTGGACAATTTGGCGGGATCTCAATGGTTACCTTCGATCTTAAGTCAGGCTACAGGCAAGTGACACTTCATCCGACGACCGCATTCTCCGTTGGTCAAGAAATATTGCAGTTCAGAGTTCTGTCCTTTGGATTATGTCGACTCTGCCACTTTCCAGTGTCATGAGAGGCCTCAATTATGACGCCTGCTTGCTGATACTGGACGATTCATGATATGAAGGAGCTTCGAAGAACAAATAGCTAACCTACAAAGAGTATTTGGGAGATCACGGCAAGCTCAACTTAAGTTAAATCCCATGAAATGCAAGCTATTACAAAGGGGAAGATTCCTATATGGGACACATTGTTCGGGCCAACAGAGCGTATTGATCCTGATAAATGTCATGCTGTCTAGGTGAGGCCCAGACAAACAAACAAGAGCCTCGCCGCTTTCTGGGCCTATGTACCTGTGTAACTACTATACGAGATTTGTCAAGGGGTACGCTAGTATTGCCAAGCCTATAACTCAACTGACTGGAGGGAAACGAACCTTCAGTGGAGAGAAGAAATTGATATGGCGTTCCAGAGTCTGAAAGAAGCCCTATATACACTGCCCCTATTCTTTGATATCCGATGCTGGAAGGAAAGTTCATCAACTACACTGACGCCATCTTGTGGGCATCGGAGCCGTGCTATCCCACGACTACGGTGGACAGGAGTCGTTGTCTACTTCAGCCATACACTATCCAAGGCTGAGAGGAACTACTCCGTCACCTGCCGGGAGCTACTTGCTATCGTGAACGTCCTCAAGCATTTTCACAAGTGCTTATATGATCAAGCGTTCCACCTCAGAACTGAGCCCTCTGCGTTCACCTGACTGTATGGATTCCGCAACTACAAAGTACAGACTGATCGCTATATTCAGCAAATCCAAAAATACAACTTTACATTGGAACATCGCCAGGACAAGAAATAATCCAAAGCCTGTGCTGTACATCGTTGGGCCTACCCGTATAACAGCTACCAAGGCACCAGGTTGAGAGGCGTGATGCCACTGGAATTGTCCAAGTTGATCCGCGCAGCCTGTCCCTGCTGCATATGCAGACATCGCAGACCGCACCATCTACATGAGTTACTGGGTCCAATGGAATTCCATGACTGTCAAGAACGGGTCCTAAATAGGATATGGGAGTCTGCTGATGGGAATACGACAACCAAACAACTGGTTCTGACCAGGAGCAAGATTCGAGAGTTTCTGAAAGAAACACAAGCTGGCGTTTCTGGGAGTGAATGAAACACTGAACAAAGTTCGTCAACGGTTCTACTTGCTACAACTGTCCAGCTAACCTAGGTCTTGAACACAGATTAGGGGCGCTATGCAGCAGTAAAACGTAAGAGCACCATTTGAGAGAATCGCCATCCACGTATGTGGCCCCGTTCCTGATATGGACGCCGAGAACCATTACCTGTTGCTGGCCATGGACTACTTCACTAAATAGACGGAAGTCAATCAAGAAACCTCAACTGTAACCGACATACTACACCATATTCCAAACCAGTTGATAGAACTTTCCCCTGCACTCACTCCACTAGCTACCATTGAAAGAGAAAATAATACTGTCTGTTGCTACAACATCAGTCTTCACGAGTAATGAAAATATATTTACGTTAATGTATTAAACTCTCACTCTCTTAAAACTCAATTTAACGTCTCCCTTTATATATACTTTTACATGCCTCATGACATCCACATTATTGAATATCTGAATATATATTTATAATTATTTGTATGGGTCAAACATGCATATTTCTTTATTTCTCTTTGTTTAATCCATTTGTATGTACATTTATGTGTTCATAGCTCCAGAGTCTACATATATCTATATATTAATATGTGAAGAAAAAACTTTGTACCCCTTTTTAAGCACACTGCATGCACGGAGGGGGTGATATTTGGTACAATTAAAGTTCATATAGAGAAGGAGTGCAGAAAAATAAAATTTATGTATAATATGTGTTACAAATAAATTAAATAAACAAAATAAAATTGTCTCTAAGGAATTTATGTGTATTACTCATTTGTGTACTCATTCATTTGTTTGCATTCATACTGAAAGTGCACTGTTGCAAAAAGAAAATTGTGCAGCAGCAATGTGAACTGAATTACTCTCGCATATTCATTATCTGTGGTTTATTATTAGTGGTATAAAACCCTACATTTTATTATTTAAATATACATATATTTTAGTTATGTTGTTTATTATTGATTTGTGCTATGTAAGACCCATTGAAACCAAGTCCTTTTGCAATAGAGTATCTTACTATAGAAAATTCCCAAACTAAGCTCATGATTGATAAGAGAGATAAAATTAATAAGATTGGTAAGTTACACTTCTTGTCATATCAAGTTAGAATATTCTGGAACATACTATATTTATGTATTTGTGCAACACCTGATGGTTTGCATTGAGAGGAATGAAACATGTGTATGTACCATTGATACCATGCTTAGTCCTAAAGTTAACATTGAACTTAAGGTTTGTTTTCATTTAGGTTCTCAATTGTTTCACGATTTATGATTAATGTCAGTTTACTGAAGTTGTGTATCAATTTAGCTATAATCTCTGTAATTCTAAAAGTCTGTTATATAAACCAGTGGATTAATTTAAAGGTAGCAGATTTATTTATAGTGATCCACATTTCTACAGTAGGCAATGAAAACCTCGTAACTTCATCAGTAATTGAAAACCATATAACTCCAGTAGCCAGCACAGAAATATGTGATGCATAACCTGTTGAGAACATGGACTTCAAATTTATTAATAACTTGACTTGTATTCTGTAGTTAAATATGTGGAAACTATTGCTTATCAATTTTCATAATTATTTAAAACAGTTATTTGTTTCCCCTGTAAAATTTACCAAAATGGAGTTACGAGGTTTTCATTACCTACCATCGGTATGGCATTATCATTAGTGGAGCTATTTTAGTGATGTTAGATCTGACAGAACTCATCACAATATTCTTAATGTACATTTATAATTCTTGTTCCTTTATTTGATAATATCAATAAAAAATGTGTAGGCCTACACATTTAAACATGGAATTTGACCGATCTGCTGGAGGGTAAAATTTTCTAAGTTCTAATCATGTGAGTATGAAGATAAAATATGTGGAAAACATTCACTACATGCCAAATTTAATTGCTTGTGATACCACCCTATGAAACTAACACAAAGAGGGACCAACTTTTCAATAGCTGGTCAAAATGGAACATAAATTACTATTTTTATATACAAGGTTTTTTATGTTATTTATACTCATGGCCTCTCAATCACTCATGCACCATTTCATTAAAACACAAACATTGCACAAATATCTGCACTATAGGAATCCTAGAGCAGTAGTTACTTAATTCAATCTATGACAAATACATGTGAAAAGATAGGAAGAAATGAATACAGACTGCATCTGATATAACTACAATATTTTTAAGCAACTTACATAAACAAAAATTACATCCATTTATATGATACAACTCTTGATATATTAATTTCACACCTTATTTTAAAAATAAATAATGTTGGCATCTTCTTGTTTCAGAGCATGCAATTACTTTTAAGTTATGATATATAAATAGGTCAGCAATTCTTACCTTTTGTAACAGTGCTGTTAGTGGTGTCATCACATCTTGCTCAACTAGGAGATCACAAATTTCATGACTACCACATGCACTCAAATTTCTGAAATAAGATTTTGAAAATTAATTTAACTTTTTTTGGAGAAAAGAAAAATATACAAAAAAATAATGCATTTGGGTTCAGGTCTGTTAGTAGTATAGTAATTTCTCCTACAAGGTCAGTCAGGGAAAGTAGCAGATTTGTTATTTAAGATTTATTTTCTTAATAATATAAAAAAATCTGAGGTTTACTTGCAGTTCGAACATAATTTTTCTTTTTAAAAATGAAACTGCATCAAATTCTGGAAAATGTTAATTTAAAAATATAACGTCAAGTCCACTGCTGTGGTCTCAGGGTAGCATGCTACCTTGTCACGCAGCGGGCCCAGGTTTGATCCCCGGTCGGGACAGTTTTTCTGGGTGAGGCTTTTATCGGGGTTTTTCCTCACCTGTAAGGCAAATGCCAGGAAAGGAATCATCATCATTCATATTCATCTTAGGTTAAGTTTAGGATTAGGGACTCTCCTGGCGCACCACTATCAGCAATTTCACCCATCATATCATCGGGGCAACGTAACCCCACCTCAGGCGCTCCCACCTAAGAAGTGTGTTACAATTATGCCATTGCCAGGAGAGAAGCCAGAATGTCGAAAGACAAACTGGGGCATTTGTAAAAAAAAAAAAAATGTCAAAAATTAGAATTATACTGGTTATTTTAAGAGTTTATTTTATTATAAATGAATTCCTAAATTCCAGAAACTATGATCAAATAAAATGGAATAGATGATTTCCGACTCTTTATTTTCAACATAAAATATATATATATATATATATATATCCATAGTAATTCTGCCCTAGGGCAGGTCTTTCACTGCAATCATAGCATTTTCAAGCTATGCTTTGCAACTTAACTAGGGAATTATAGGTGTGGTAGCTTCCGTTGCTTTCCACACCTGTGAAGGATATGATAAGGATGATGATGATGGTGATTTCCAGGGACCGCTGGACCTGACATTTGTCTTACAGGTGAGGGAAAACTCCGAAAAAAAAACCTCATCCAGGAGCCTGTCCCGACCGGGAATTGAACCCGGGCCCATTGCGTGACAAGGCAGCATGCTACCACAGTGGTGGTAAATATATATATATATATATATATAAAATCCTGGAATTTGGGATATGAAATTCAAGGGCATGTACAAAAATCTCAACTATCAAACAATTAAATTGGTGACATAAAAAATATAACGTCAAGTCCACTGCTGTGGTCTCAGGGTAGCATGCTACCTTGTCACGCAGCGGGCCCAGGTTTGATCCCCGGTCGGGACAGTTTTTCTGGGTGAGGCTTTTATCGGGGTTTTTCCTCACCTGTAAGGCAAATGCCAGGAAAGGAATCATCATCATTCATATTCATCTTAGGTTAAGTTTAGGATTAGGGACTCTCCTGGCGCACCACTATCAGCAATTTCACCCATCATATCATCGGGGCAACGTAACCCCACCTTCCAGGCGCTCCAACCTAAGAAGTGTGTTACAATTATGCCATGCCAGGAGAGAAGCCAGGAATGTCGAAAGACAAACCTGGGGCATTTGTAAAAAAAAAAAAATGTCAAAAATTAGAATTATACTGGTTATTTTAAGAGTTTATTTTATTATAAATGAATTCCTAAATTCCAGAAACTATGATCAAATAAAATGGAATAGATGATTTCCGACTCTTTATTTTCAACATAAAATATATATATATATATATATATATATATATATATATATATATATATCCATAGTAATTCTGCCCTAGGGCAGGTCTTTCACTGCAATCATAGCATTTTCAAGCTATGCTTTGCAACTTAACTAGGGAATTATAGGTGTGGTAGCTTCCCGTTGCTTTCCACACCTGTGAAGGATAATGATAAGGATGATGATGATGGTGATTTCCAGGGACCGCTGGACCTGACATTTGTCTTACAGGTGAGGGAAAACTCCGAAAAAAAAACCTCATCCAGGAGCCTGTCCCGACCGGGAATTGAACCCGGGCCCATTGCGTGACAAGGCAGCATGCTACCACAGTGGTGGTAAATATATATATATATATATATAAAATCCTGGAATTTGGGATATGAAATTCAAGGGCATGTACAAAAATCTCAACTATCAAACAATTAAATTGGTGACATAAAAAGTGATAACTAACTCACTGACAATATTGAATCTAGTGGTTCATGGCTGTATGGACATAAGCTTTCAATACATCCCTACCCTGAGCTAATATTTTCCAAACATCTTCTGTATAATTTACATCCCTCAAATCATGTTTAATGTTATCCTCCCACTTCATTCTTGAACTACCTACTGACGTTTTCTCTTTGATTTTCCTACAAGAAGGAAAATCTTTGCCACATGTCCTGTCATAGCCAGACCATGAGACTTCAGTGTTCTTATTACATTGGTTTTTTATAAAGATTGTACACTGTTATGTAGTCTTCTCTATTTCTCTTTTTGTTTGTCAGTCTTTGATCCAAAAATTTTCTTAATAACTTTTTTCTCACTTATACATTTTTCTCCACCTTTAAAGTAAGAGACCATGTTTCGCATCCATATAACATAAAGTAAAGTAAAGTATTCCCACTACAGGCCTCAGGAGGCCTTTGGGGCAGTGGGAGGTTAAGGCTCCCACTATTTCTAGACAATCGGCACTTGATGTCAGCCGGGTTGTCAGCCCTGCGTGATGGCCGCCTTTACCCCAGAACAAGCGTCTGGTACTCATTTTCGTTAGAGGCTGAGTCGACCCCAGGGCCATAGTGCCGCCAGAAGGTCTGGGTCAGTTTTAAAAATCCTGACCCCACCGGGACTTGAACCCTCGACCTTCCGGCTTGTAGCGCAGTGCCTTAACCATTACGCTACGGCGTGCCCCCCATATAACATAACTGGGAGAATAACAGTCTTATATACTTTTATAATAACTTTTTTAGGGAAGTTCTGATGACAAGAATCCATGTAATGCGTGAATAGCATGTGTTTACAGATTTGAACTTATGTTTAATTTCTTTCTGCATCTCATTCCTATTTGTAATTATTGTTCTGCACTTCTTCAAAATTTCCCTCATTTGTTATTAATGCACATTTCCATTACACATAATGTATTTCTATGTATGGTTGTATATTTAATTTTATTGATATTTAATTCCAGCTCCAATTTCTTAATAATATTCAAAAGCATGTGCATTTGGCCCTTAGTATCTCTTCACTATCGTCTATTAATACATCATCAGCATATAACAACAGCTTTGTAATACCATTGAGGCCTAGGCTTTTCTTATCCTCTTAAAGATTTTATGGCATGCTCTAATACAAAATTGAATAGTACAGGAGATAGTAGTCCATCACCTTGCTTTAACTCACTACAAATTTCAAAAGTATCTGAAAATGTTTGCCTACCCGGACCCTACTTTTATGTCACGAAGACACATTCAAGTGAATAGTAAACTATACTATACTATACAGCTTCTCCCTCTTAAATGAATCATATGCCTTTTAGTACACTTAATGGCATATGATTCAATTAAGAGGGAGAAGTTGTATAGTATTCTGCTGGAATTCAGAATACCTAAAAAGTTGAATTAATTTGAATGTGTCTAAATGGCACAAAAGTCAGGTTTAAGATATACTTTTTCATACGTTTATTGCAAAATAAAATGTTTGAGAAAATTAAATTTAGTGGTTGGAGCATGGATAAGAATTAAAAACAATACATATATATATATATATATATATATATATATATAGCAGGCCTTTCGATGAATGCAGGCCTTTCGATGAACGCAGGCCTTTCCATGAACAAAAGCAAGACACAAATTATGTCTAATGGTCCGGAAAACCCAATCAAAGTCGATGGAATGGATCTTCAATATGTAAGCGAGTACATATACTTAGGACAACTACTCTCTCTCCTTCCATCAGAAAGTAGAGAAGGAAATAAGCAGAAGAATGGAAGGCGTTCTGGTCACTGAAATTTATACTCCTAGACAAGTCACTCAACCGGAAACTCAAAATGGAAACACTACAAACCTGTGTTCTTCCAACACTGTTATATGGCTGCCAAACCTGGAATCTTACTGCCAAACTGAAGTACACACTCCAAGTATACCAAAGGAAAATGGAGAGGAAAATCTTAGGCATAACTCTGAAGGACAGAATCTCGAATACAACACTTCAAGCGATATCCTCAACAACTGATCCCGCACAACAAGCCATCAGGAAAAAATGGAAGTGGGGAGGCCACGTCGCAAGAATACAGGACGACAGGTGGACAATAAAAACAACCATGTGAGACCCGTACACAGGCAAGAGACAGCGCGGAAGACCAAGACAACGATCGGCTGACATCTTCAAAGAACGAGCAGGGGCGCAATGGTCCAGAGTCGCCAGATGCAGGAAAAGCTGGAGAACGATGGAGAGCCAACTGTGTATTAACTAATCACAGAACAGTGTATACAAACCAAGTGCTACATCCAAGTCAACTTCTCACCACGGAGTAGCTCACCGGGTGACACTCTCAAATAGAGCTTAACCCCTGTACAGGGAGGCCTTTGCCCTAAAGGGACATATCAGGCTTTATTTATTTATTTATTTATATATATATATAGCATCCTGCCTTGTCACACAGTGGGCCCAGGTTCGATTCCTTGTCAAGACAGACTCCTGGGTGTGGTTTTTTTTTTGTTTGGGTTTTTCCTCACCTGTAAGACAAATGACATGAAGCTTAGGATCAAACGGTCCCCGAAAATCATCTGGCCATCATCATCCTTTGCCGGTGTAAAAAGCAACAGAAAGCTACCACACCTATAATTCCCTAGTAAAGCTGCAAAGCATAGCATGAAAATGCTATGATTGCAGTGAAAGACCTGCCCTCAGGCAGAATTACTATAGATGGATATATATATATATATATGTATAGTCCACAGCTATTGTCTCGAGGTAGCGTGCTGCCTTGTCACACAGCGGGTCTGGGTTTGATTCCTGGTCGGGACAGGCTCCTGGATGAGGTTTATTTTGAGGATTTTCCTCACCTTTAAGACAAATGTCAGGAAGCCTAGGGCCCAATGGTCCCCGAAAATCATCGGCCATCATTATCATCCTTATCATTTCACCGATGTGGAAAGCAATGGGAAGCTGCCACATCTATAATTCCCTAGTAAAGCTGCAAATGATAGCATGAAAATGCTATGATTGCAGTGAAATACCTCCCCTAGGGCAGAACACTATAGACATCAGAAATGTATTTCAAATCAGGGCATATGAAGGCTGACAAATTTTGCTCAGAAGCATCTCACTTCATACTTGAGGTTTCATCATCAGCAGTAGCACTAAATCCTGATTCAAGTCTCTGTTTCCCTCAGAACCTTCTTCCAGGCTTCTTTGTAACTGGCAACCAGCCAACATCCCTCCTTCATCAGATCCTCTAAAAGTTGATCAACCCAACACAGTTTCAGTTGTCCCACATTTGTTTTTCCTTAAAATTTACTTTCCATAATGTTCTTGGGTATCTCATGTTTAGTCATTCATTGTATGTGCCTTCCCCATCACAATCTTGAAACTTTAATTGATGTAACCACACCAAGAGTTGAGGTTTTATTTTATATATATATATATATATATATCCATCCATAGTAATTCTGCCCGAGGGCAGGTCTTTCACTGCAATCGTAGCATTTTCATGCTATGCTTTGCAGCTTTACTAGGGAATTGTAGGTGTGGTAGCTTCCTGTTGCTTTCCACACCGGTGAAGGATGATGATGATGATGATAATAAGGATTATGATGATAATGATAAGGATGATGATGACGGCCATATGATTTCGGAGACCATTTGGGCCTTAAAGTTTTCCAGACATTTGTCTTACAGGCGAGGAAAAAGCTCGATAAAAACCTCACCCAGAAAAACTGTCCCGACCGGGAATCGAACCTGGGCCCGCTGCGTGAAAAGGCAGCAGGCTACCTCGAGATCATAGCAGTGGACTATATATATATAATGAATGTATGTATGTCTGTCCTTTATAGACTTCTAACCGTTTATCCAATCTTCATGAAAATTTGTATATACAGGGAATCAGATACAAGTGTTTAACCAATATCTATTATGTTCTAAAATTATTAGGTGTAGGAGTTCACCTGAAACGACAATTTAAAAATAGGTCTAGCGATCGCAATTTTCGATTTTTCACAACAAAACTCGGAATATCCTATTAAAATAAACCGAGGTACGTATTATCAAAAAATCAGCGAAATCCGACTGTTAAAGTGGTGGTTTCCTTGGAATCCAAAATTTAAAAAATGCCTATACGACTGGACCGATTTTTATGAATTTTTTCTGTGTGTTTGAGTGGGTCCCTAGATGGCTTAGATTAACAATTGGACCCTCTGAACCATTAGGTGTAGGATTTCACCCGAAGAGAAAATTTAAAAATCGCTCTTGCGGTCAAATTTTTTTATGTTTCACAACGAAACTCAGTAAGTCCTATTAAAATAAACCGAGGTAGGTATTGTCAAAAATGAGCAAAACCCGACAATTAATAGTGGAGGTTTACTTGAAATTCAAAATCAAAAACTGCCTAAACTACTGCACCGATTCTGATGAAAAATTTTTAGTTCATTTGAGTCGGTCTCTGGATTGTTTAGATTCACAACTGGACCCGGTAGATAGTGCTGCGAATGGGTAATAGGAATTTTTTATGTCAAGATACGTAGTAATCTGCAATAACGGCATTCAGCACGACAACAATGTGACGTCATAATGCAAGCTTCTTGAGTCACAACAGATGGCAGTGAGGTGTTTTCTTGCGAGCTTATTAATTATTGAATTTTATGGTAAGAAAAGTAACATATTTTTATCGTCCAGTCATGATACGAGAATTGAACATTTGGGCAAGACAACATCTGCCAAGTCTGCTAATGGCTAATATAAAATGGCCCTGCATTAAATAAACTATTAGTGAATTCAGATGTAATGAAGCCATGAGGTTATCATAAAAATATGAATTTTTTTAACAATTCCTTCTCATTTATCCTTCATCAATCTTACTAAAATTACCACGTAGTGCATGTGCATAAGTGCACGCGTGTGTTTTTTTTATAGCTCTACCAGCATCAATATTTATTTTTCTCTGAACCAAAATCGGCATTTAGCAATAAAAAGAATTAACCATAACAAATATGCTTTGCATACCAAACAGTCCTGTAAGGTGTCACTATACATGGACTCATACTTTAAGGGAGGAGAAAAGATTATGAGTATTTAGGGGATGATTGGAAAACATTAGCTCAGGATAGGGATGTATGGAGAGCTTATCTCTGCAAGGCCATGAACATATGGTTTCAATAGTGCCAGTGAGTTAGTTAGTTATATCAATATATCTATGTGACAAAGGCACAATGGCTTTAATTTCCTCTCCAAAATCTTCAAATTTTCCTCACTCAAAAAAAAGTGTATGCTTGAGAATCAAAGCCATAAAAAGTATAGAAGAAGCTGTGCTACTCCTGGTCCATTACAGTTAGCAATAACAAAACCATTGCATTATTTCTAAGAGCTATATGTTTTAACCCAATAGGTGTATGCGTAGATCAGTTCAGATACTTTTATCCTTTACCCACCAGATGCTATATAAAAACTACCTGCAAAGCTGATCAAACTTGTACCGGGCTTCCAATATAAACCCGGACTGGCCTCACAGGGTTTCACCAGTCAGGCAGCGCTCTCTCCTCGTCTGCATTTCACTCTGCCAGCCGCTCGTCCTTGAACTAGTCAGTTTACTATCGTTCGACAAGATGAGACGTCAGCTGATATTAGAGCAGCAACATTTATGTGTGTAAATGTTATTATAAATACGAATCAGCTCGTCGCGTTCGCAAGGAATTTATTCGGAACTTCCCTAGACAATTACCTCCTTCCAGATCGACAATCCATAATCTTGTGACTAAATTTGAGACCACTGGTTCAGTACAAAATAAGAAACACACGCGAAGGCGTACGGTTCTCACCGAAGAAAAATTAGATGAAATTGGCGAAAATTTGGAACGTTCACCACAAAAATCATTACCGAAATTAGCACAAGTTGGGATTTCAGTATCTTCTGCACATACAGCAACAAAATTGTTAAAACTCAAACCTTACAAGTGTACACGTGTTCATTGTGTAAACCAAGGTGATCCCATAGCACGTGTGCGTTATTGTGAGTGGTTTTCTTCATCAGTGACTGAAGGGTTAATCGACCCTCAGCTTTTGTTCTTTACAGACGAATCATGGTTCCACCTAAATGATCGTGTGACACTCACAATACTCGCTATTGGTGTTCTGAAAATCTAAATTGAATACAGGAAACGCCTCTTCATGATCAGAAAATTGGAGTTTGGTGTGTGATTAGCGCAAAGCACATAATCGGTCCGATTTTCTACGAGAAGACTGTAACTGCAGAGAGGTATCGAAATGACATTTTGACCCCATTTTTTCTTGAACTGACTGAAGAAGATAAATCATATGGGTGGTTTCAACAAGATTCTGCTACTGCTCATACAGCAGAGGAGTCCATGAATAAAATTAGGGAAGTGTTTGAAGATAGAGTGATTAGTGCTGGTGTATGGCCCCCTCGCTCCCCAGATCTAACAGTGTGTGATTTTTATTTGTGGGGTAGCCTGAAAGACAAAGTGTACAAAACAAATCCGCACACATTGGAAGAACTGAAGAACAACATAAGAAATGAAATCAGAAACTTGACAGTGCCCGAACTACAGCGTGTCAATCTAAATGTGTTTACTCGGTATAATGCCTGTTTAACTGCGGGAGGACAACATTTCCAGCATTTTCTATAAGGTAAGAAACAGTTCAAGGACGGGTGGCAGGCAGGGTGAATTGTGGGCGGAAGAGACAGCACTGCATGCCGGGTGAAACTCCGTGAGGCCGGTCCGGTTTTATATTGGAAGCCCGTTAGATGGCTATTTAAATCTCCAACAAAGATTTCACCTGAAGCATGGAGAGGATTACCAGTGGGTCAGTAAATCAGGCAGAAAGCCATCTGACTATTGTTGAACAACCTGAGTTTGTATTTAAATTAATATTGGGAAGTAAACATTATGAGGTTATATCATTAATAGTGAGTGGAAAACATATTTTTAACGACTCACCTCACATAATTTCAAATATCTTTGATACCGGCGACAATATCTTGTCCCCCTTCTTCAGTGGAAGCCATGACTGAAGAGGGTCAAGATATTGTCTGAAACCGCCGGTATGAAAAAAATTTGAAATTATATGAGGTGAGTCGTTAAAAATATGTTCTCCACTCACTATTAACCTGAGTTTGATCTGGGCAGCACAAAGGGGGAAGATTTTTCAGACTCTAATTGTCATAAAATGAATAGTGGAATATTTCTTAAGTGTAACTGTCAACCAAAGTTTAGTGTTAGCTTCCCTAATTGTGTATTTGACTAAAACTTGAATCCTTATGTCCATGAAATGCATGAACCTTCATGACAAAAGAATTTTGTGTGTTTTAATGTAACTGTTTTCCACGGGTGGCTTTATTACATATTATTTTTAATTAATGGTCTTTTTTAACAGACCATGGCATCAGCATCATAAAGGCTCCATTAAACAAAGAAAAAATAACATAATACAAAATTTCACACCTAAAAATTAAATGAAAATAAAACAGTTTTTACCTAAGGGCTCCAGCAGAAGCATTTCTTACAGATGCACTTTTGTCAAAAAGGAGCGGTGCTGCCACTTTAACAACTTTATGCTTCATAACATCTTCAACAGATTCTGGTGCATCAAAAACTGTTGCTAATGTCTGTAGACCAATTATTTTGTCCTCTACATTTGATGACTGCAGCTAAATAAAAAACAAAATAAATATTATGTAGGACTATATCAAAACTAACTGAAAAAAATACAACTTTACAAAACATATTTAATTCTGTACAGTAGGTTCTTTAAGCTATGTGCACTGTCAAGAAATAAGAAAAATACAATAATGTCAGAAGACCGAAGTTTCTCAATTGGCTTTAATAGGCAATTTCTGTTAGGACAGCACCAATTTTATTTACTTCTCTTCTGAATACTTTAAAATATTGAAAAGTCTTATTTCTAGGGAACATGAATGTAGTAACTGTAATATTTATAAACTGGATATTTTTAATAATAATGTTTTGCCATAAGACGCAGCTTTTTTTCATAATGAACAACGCTAGCATTTTTCTAACATTAATTAATTTTGCAGTTAAGTAAAATATTATCTGGCTATTATTCTGAATACGTTTGTAATAATTAGGTTTAGAATTTTTAGGCGTGCACCTTTTCTTTGTAAGACAAATTAGAGCTCTCTGAAGGAAACCAATGAATGAGATGTTGCCTGAAATTGAGATTGGGGTCAATTTTCTATCATCCTTTTTTTTTTTACCTTTAGCTCTTTTTGTCCCTTTATGTCCATAATTTTCTTCCCCCATATCTGATCTATTTTTGGATTACTTTTTTAATATTTTTTATAAAGTGAATTCTGTCATTTAATTTACATTTCTGATCTATTTTTGGATTAACTTTTTTAATATTTTTATAAAGTGAATTCTCTCATTTAATTTACTCTTCAATGTTCTATATATTTAAATTAAAATAATATAAATATCCTCAACTCGTGTCCAACTCAGGGTCGGGTCGAGGGATGAGATGAGATGAGATGAAGCCCCAATATTTATAGAAGTCTGAACTACAAGGGTGCCGGCCGACCATTCCTGATGCGATCACAGGGGTGGATGAACAAAATTAAATGGATGAGATGAGTATGGAGAAATGGTGGAATGAAATTTGTGGCAGGGGAAAAGGGAGAAACACGAGAAAAACCTGCCCATGCTCCATTTCGTCCACCATGAAACCCACATGGAGAGACCGAGACTTGATCTCGGGACCCCAGCAGTGACAGGCGAGCGTCTAACAACTTGCGCCATGGAGCCGCCTATATATTAAATTCTTTATCAATATTAAATTATTGTACAGAAATATTCTAGAAATGAATGAAGATAAACATATACAATTAGACATAGATAATATTAAAATGAATATTCAATCATTAAAAAATAACAGCTAGTGGTCCAGGAGAAATACCAATGGACCTATTTTATGTTCTCTTGAAAAGTAGCAAATTTTGACTAAATTGTGATTCAATTGTACCTATACAAAATACATAGGTGTGTGAATACATTTGTCATTATACAGTTTTAAGAAAACAATTTCATGTTGTTTTAATAAAATTAATAAATTATCGATAATAAAATACCATTATCTTAATATAAAAGGTAAAGTAATCCCACTAGAGGCCATGGAATCCCTTCGGTTAGTAGAAGGTAAGGGCTCCCACCGTTCTGGACAATTAGCACAAGATGTCAGTCCTGACCCCACCATGACTCGATCCCTCGACTTTCCAGCTAGTAGCATACTGCCTTACCTACTTTAGGGCATACCTCATCTTAATGTAACTATAATATATTTAATATTTAATATAATGTACTTATCTAGGCTATTAAGATATGAATTAAGAAACAGATATAGGTGGACAAGTCAAATAGAAAGAGGAGATTGTAAGCACTGCAATAACATGCACATTAACTACTTGTACAGCTCATTGGCCATTAAATATGCTGCCCATTATAAATGATCTTAGTGACAGATTGTCAGAAAAACTGCACTATGTTCATAAATATAAGCATATTTAATATCTACAATTATGATCACATTTCTCCATTTTACACGAATTGTCATGGGTACATCTCCAAAATCAGATAAAATTTCACTGTCCAGTCTTCCTATTCAAGATTCTTCAAACTATGACTCCAAATTATTTTAGCCACTCATTTTCAGTATTTATCCTCCAAATATAATTTAAAAGTATGATCACATTTTAATCTCTTGCTTAATATACCTCAACATAATCATTCCACATCATGCACTACCTCTACTTCCCACATTGAGAATTCTTTATCATAAGTAATGTCACGAGTGGTTTCCAAATCTTCGTGACACGTAAATTTATCTAAAGGATTTGAAAATCAAGAGTGGCATTTGTTAGGACTATTTAACAAATAAAATTAAGCTGTTTACTCAAAAATCTTTATTTAAATATAGTTATCGGTATTTTAAAATATTTACATATTTAATGTAAACGGCGATGTTTGAAAACAAAAAATGTGAGGATATGTAATTCACTGCAACTTGATCATATTACTTATTGCCAAATAGGATTACATTGTAGGAATCACCCTAGTAAACAAATAATGAAACACATCAAATGTGTATTATAATAAACATTATAGGTTATTCATTTATTTTTTTAGTAAACAACTCGGTCAAATCAAGGAATCTGTTCATTATTTGCCATATTCAATGTATTTTGTTGGAGAAAAATAATGCTCTGACATGAGGAATATTAAAAAGGAGGAGCTTTCTTTATCACAAAAGCAGGAGCTGATAAAGAGAAACTGATAAAAAGAAATTGATAAAGAGTGAGGTGAAACAGACTGTCATTGGTTGTAAAACAAAACTCAATGAAACGTGATTAATCAGTGACTACCATTTGGGCATGATTTAAATAGTTACAGAAAATTAGTGGTTGCCAGAAGTTGAACAGTCACTCTCATGCAAAAGTTACAACAATACTGCATCAAGCAGATTTCATTGACTATTTAACTCATGCCCCAAATGGGAGTCAATGACTTCTGTTTTACAACCAATCAGAGTCGTGTTTCACGAAATATTCATCAGTGTTATAATTACCATATTAAAGAAAGCTCCTCCTTTTTAGTTTTCTGAACAGGTCTGACCATTATTTTGCAGCGACTGAGCCTGCGAGAAATATGGCTACCAGATTGTATATATAGTGCATGAATTTCAAAACATGCCGTATGCAGGAGTTAATATAAAAACATTTGTAGCAATTGATTATACCACCAAAAAGAAACCACTGTTTGCACTTTCTTAAATGTATTTTTTCCCAGGTAACAATCCAGAAATATATAATTGTCATATTTACATCATACGACATCAGAAACTTCGTTCTCTATGATCAGAAATGAATTAATATACAGTTTGATGTGTTTCATTTTTTCTCCACTAGAGAGCATTCTTACAATATTGCATTCCTTTGGCAATAAATAGTATGATCTGGTTGCAGTGATAAACAAAAGAAGCAGTAGAAGCGTACCTATCATTTCTCATTAGTTTTCAAACATCGCCGTTTACATTAAATATACAAATATTTTTAAATAACTGTAGTTAAATAATGATTTGTGAGTAAACAGCTTTATTTTATTCGTTAAATAGTCCTAACAAATGCCACTCTTGATTTCCAAATTCTCTAGATAAATTCACTCCTCACTTCGTGAGTCGTGAATTTATCGATAATTTGGAAATCACTCGTGGCATTACTTATGATAACTTCATGGCATGGCAGGTCTAAAAGGGCCTTAGCCTACTACCCAGCTGCTGGCCTCACATCCACATGTGTTAATCAGAGGTAGATGATCATCCAGCCAGTGTAGGGTGACATGTAGTCAGCATGTCGGATCCCCAGCCATTATAACTGGTTTTTTCAACCTGGAGCCGCTACTTATTGTAGCTACCCAAATTCCTCAAGATGTTTGGTGTGCACCGGTCCCATACTGGCTGAAATTCCATGAGAAAATGTCTTTCCCATGGAGACCTGAAGTAAAGAAGGACCCATAGCTCTGCGACAAGGCATCTTATATTAACCACTCAGCTATGACATGGGAATTTCATTGACAACAGTGAATTATATTAATATTCAATTCAAAGAAACTAGTAGTGCCAACATAAAATAATAGCATAACAGCTACCACTTCCTTAAAAAGCTGACAATAATAAACCTCCTTGAAAGTCCACAAAATTAACTCACTCTAGCCAACTAGCTGAATTATTTAATTATGAAGAAGTCACTGATATTTAGAGGACAAAGCGAGTCACTTTTGATAGGTTTTAAGTTTAATTGCTATAAACAGGAAAAATAACTATGTGCAAAATGTACATATTTACAAGGACCGTCCAACTCCACTATTGGCAAACAAAGTATAATGACTAATTACACTGAGCAACAAAAAATAAACTTTTTTTTGTCTCAGAAAAATATCTGATTCTGATAGTACTTTTTCTCCCGAATTCAAATATGATATCGGTTTTTCTCCAACATGCAAGGTTTCCGAGAAGCAGGTTTTTATAATTTCAAACACTTTAATATTTTCTACATTCGTAACTACACAATATTCAAACATTTGGACTTGCCTAGAAAGTAAGAAATTATGATTTTCTGCTAAATTTTGCCTGTGGAGCATCCCTCTTGATGGTCCAACAATAATTGACCAGCATATTAGGATTCCACTTATCTTGATATCTCTTTTCCATAGCTGAAATCTCCTGATGAAAGTGTTCCCTGTGCTCATCGCTCAATGGATAAATGGACGAAAAAACGTTTATTACAAAAATACTTATTTAAATCCATGAAATAAAAAACCTGTGGGTGATGGAGAAATTCCGAATACATATTTGAAAACATGATAAAAACTGCATTAAAGTACAACTATTGGTACTCATGAGACAAAAATCATGTTGACTAGTGATATCACTGAATGTATGTTCATTTAGTTTATAAAAGACTTTGGCCTTTACATAGCAATTGGAGCCTTTAATTAAATAACAGGACTAAACAAACGGTTTCACCTTTATAAACAAGATTTAATATTAGTAGTAATAACAAATTATAGAACAATAATTCAATGATAATGTGATATTGTACATGAAGAGGCAATAGTCAAGTTGGAAGGCCTACATAAGCACTTTTAGCAAATTTTGTTTTGCTTCTTATTTCATAACACCCAATTGTCATCATATCCTTTTGTTCCTAATTGGAGCATAATGCCTTAATGAAGCTCTTTCATTAGATATTAAAGCCAATACTAGAATCAAATTCTGTTTATAGCAAAATCTTAGATTGATTAGCAATAGCTTGTAATTGAGTAATTCGACTAGATGATTAAGGTGAATTATTTTTGTTAGCTTTTTAAAGAATCAGTGGTTGATTGTACTTTCAGCTTATGTTGACACTCACTCTTCATTAACTACATTAATACTGTCAGACCAACGGATCTGTGCCCCCGTAAGATATGCAAACTGAACACTAATTCCTTTTCTGTTTCGGTAAACCATTTCCCTCCCAGCATACCTATCTGTCTCTTTTCTTTTGCCCCTCCCACTAATCACAATTTTTAGCTTTTTTGGGAGGGGGACACTTGTTGACCAATGTTGTCATCTCAACATGAACACTGTAGCACGAAGTGATGAAATACATATTATTAAGCAAATAATGCAAATCAATCAGCGTCATTAGACCTACTTAAATACGAAGAAGTAATAATTAACCTTACATTTTCAATATTCAAGATCCATGTCACAGTTCGGAAAAAATTTGGCAACATCCCTACTCGGAAAATTAATTGTGGCTGTTGTTTGACGTGGTGGGAGGGAAATGCCCACGCATGTCAGAATAGGCATTAACTTTTCTAAGAACGACTGCAGCGCTTAAGGGGTGCAGATCTGTTGGTCCGACTATAGAAATAAGACTGTCTTCAGCAAGCAAAAAAGAATGGAATATACCAGAATACCATAACAGATGCTTCACTACATACCTTAGGGAAAGAAATCTACAGGAAACCTCATAAGAGATAGTGGAAGACAGTAATAGGCCACTAGGCCTACTACTTGACAGGATAATAATAATAATGATGATCTTATGTTGATACTTCTGGTCCCTGTGTTCAATATTAATATAATCCATTAAAGTGTCATAATCAAAACCTAAGCTCATAAACCTAATCTAAATGTGACCCAGCTAATAATTTAAGCTGAACAAAAAGAAGAAAAAAAAATTAGGATGAGTTTTTTGGCTATTCTATGCCAGGAGAGGGTCTGTGAATTATACAATGGAGAAGAACTGACTGCTATACTAATTCCTAGCCAAGTTCCAGTTGAACTTGCATAAGGTATTACTTCCGCGACACTGTCTGCAGGGAGAACCATGGTGCTACTTTTACCCATCATATGAATGAGTTGTGTAAGGAACTGTCATTGATAGAAACATTGTTCTTAGCCAACATCATATTTTATGGGAAATAAGATTGAATGTGAGGTAAGATTATACCAATAATTAGGAACTTCCATTTCTTATTTATTTTATGGGCCTACCTAATCGGATGTATACTCTTTTCCCCATGTCGATGGATATCTTTTATTTACTATTTCATTATGAGCAGAATTTATGTGCATGCTGACTCACCTGTAAATTCTTCTGTTTATTTTCACCACATTCTCAATGGCTAAGGTAGGATATTTTTCAGTAAACTGTTTTTAAAAGATTAAAAATAATTTGTTTCTCTCCGCTTTTCAAATACTTTCCTTCGCAATGTATAATAATTATACAGGAGTGATTATTTTTAAAAAAATTGAAATTCCAGCTATTCTACGTTGTGCATGCGAAAGAATATAACAATGCTCACTTAATCTATTAAAACTGTAATTATATGTTTTAATATTCTCCTTTATAACTTATATAGACATGTGCTGATAATATAATTTTTTATTTTCTCTATTTTGAATGTTAGAGAGAGAACTACATTTTCTTACACACTTAAAAGTAAAATTGTTATTCAACCAATAAAAATACAGTTTTAGAATCTGGTATGTTTACATTACAATTGCTACTTATCTCAGAAGAGTTACAACATTATGTTACCCAACTTGACAATACATGTTTCCGCAATCTGAATGCAGTTTTTATATATATTTAATTCATTATTAATTCTTCAAACCACATAATATTCTGTACTCATTTTATTTAATTAGGTGAGAAAATGGACAAGTTGATGTACATCAAATTATTTTACAGTTTACTGGATAATCTGGCACCTCATAAGGATAAGTTGGTTATTCTGTTTGAGCAATGACTAATGAATATTTTCCAATATAATAAGGCGATTTTAGGTTAATTTTACCTGAATTTCTCATTCAATTTTGAGGAATTTATAATTTTTTGGGGGAAAAAAACACATGTTTTCCTCAAGTAGCCTAATTATTCACATTCTGCTAAAACAATATGTGCTTTTTCAGTTTTCCATTCCACTTTATGTAGGTATACTCCTGGCATACAAACCCTGGGAAAAACTGTACATTGGTCCTTTCAATGAATTTTTACAAGTTCTACAGAATAGCAGTGCACATGCACAAAAAAATCATTAAGAAATAATTAACACATTTTGCGCAGATAGTTAAATATTTAATAATTGTACAACATGTTTAAGGAATTGTTACGAAATATTAAAATTGTTAAAAACAGAAAAATGTACATATGTAGTGCAACAATGTCATAACTATATGACATAGCTTAGAGAGGACTTTTGTAAAGAACAGCTGAATCACCTTACTTTTATTAGCTTTTGAATTTTATGATGGATGTGTGTAAATGTGAAGTAAACTCAGATTATTATCGAATATACAGGGTGGACCGCTCGAATGGACCTAATTTCAATTGCTTGTTACTGGCAAACGGTTGAAGATAGAAACTTAAAACAACGTTCATAGTACAGAAAAACTCACCAAGTTTCGAATCCTGTCGGTAGATGGCACAAAGATACGTTTCTCGTTCTTAGATTTAATTGTTTGTGAAAATGGCGACTCCGCAGATGAAAGCGCAAGCTGTTTTGTGGTATGCGGAGTTTAAATCAATCATTAGAGTTCAAAGGGAGTTCCGGCGTGTGTTTAACCGTGATGCTCCAACTGCTAGAAGCATAAAGAAGTGGCGTGATACATTATTAGCTACAGGATCTGTGTTGAAGAAGCATGGTGGTGGTCGCAGAGCATCCGATGAAATGGTAGCAAATGTTCAAGCCGCATTTGAGCGAAGCCCCCGGAAGTCATTAAGAAGAGCTTCGCGGGAACTTCAAATACCAAAATCGACATTACAACGGATTGTCCACAAACGCCTAAAACTGTACGCATATAAAGTGCAGTTAGTGCAACGTCTGGAGCCGAATGACATGCCGAAACGAGTGGAATTCGCCAATACGATGCTGGACCGTCTCGGCGCTGATCCTGACTTCATGACCAAGATTTTCTTCTCGGACGAAGCCACTTTCCATTTGTCAGGCAAGGTAAACCGGCATAATGTGCGGATCTGGGGATCGGAGAATCCTCACGCTATTCAAGAGCATGTTCGTGATAGTCCGAAGATGAATGTTTGGTGCAGTTTGTCACATAATAAGGTCATTGGACCGTTTTTCTTCGCCGAGAAAACTGTTCGTGGTACCACATATCTTGACATGCTGGAGCAGTTCTTCTTTCCACAAATTGAACAACTGCAGCCTAACATCGTTTTCCAGCAAGATGGTGCTCCTCCCCACTGGTCCAATGAAGTTCGTACGACTTTGGACAACATTTTCCCTGGCCGTTGGATTGGTAGGGGAGGACCAATCGCGTGGCCCCCGAGATCTCCCGATTTAACACCACTGGATTCTTTCTCTGGGGCTATGTCAAAGATAAAGTTTACACCACCCCAGTCAAAGACCTTCGTGATCTTCGTGAGCGCATCATAGAGGCTATTGAGAACATTCCAGAAGACATACTCCAACGTACTTGGCAAGAAATTGTTCATCGCTCTGATATCGTCACAGTGACTGCTGGGGCTCATATAGAGATGTGGTGATCTGGATATCAAAACTTGGTGAGTTTTTCTGTAATATGAACGTTGTTTTAAGTTTCTATCTTCAACCGTTTGCCAGTAACAAGCAATTGAAATTAGGTCCATTCGAGCGGTCCACCCTGTATATACTTGCCCCCTCCCCCTATCCTGGAGTCATTCTACTCAAAATTGAACATATGCACTAAAAAATGAATATATGCACTACAAATAAAACAATTTTTACTTATCAAAGAAATATTTTATTTTAACTCATTGATACACATTTCATTCCTTGCAAAATGACGAATAATAGTGTCAATACTTTTAAAATTCATGACGAAACACCATTGAGGTTACTATATAATATTTATAATATAAAAATAGAATAGGCCCCTACCTGAGATATCAGTCTTCCTCATATCCAAAGTTGAGGAAGACTGAGATCTCAGGTATTCTATTTTTTATATTATAAATATTGAATAATAGCATGTTACCAAGTATTTCTCAACGTTTTCAAGCATTAAAAATTTTTTGTCGACAGAATTAGTTATATGCTGAAAATGATCATTCCACATCAATGGACATGATTGGGTAATACTTATACACCGGTAGTGACTGCTTGGAACATTCCTCTAGCAAATATTGTCTGATAAAAAAAAGTAAAGTGATCCCACAACAGACCTGGAGGCCCTTGGGGTAGTAGGAGGTTAAGGCTCCTACTTTTTCTAGATAATTGGCACTTTATGTCAGCCGGGTTGTCAGCCCTGCGTGACGGCCGTCTTTACCCCCAGAACAAGCGTCTGGTACTCATTTCCGTTAGAGGCTGAGTCGACCCCAGGGCCATAGTGCCGCCAGAGGGTTTGGGTCAGTTTAAAAATCCTGACCCCAACGGGACTTGAACCCTCGACCCTCCAGCTTGTAGCTCAGTGCCTTAACCACTACGCTGGCGATACCACTTGTTAATTGATTTAATCTTCTTTAGTCCTGGGTTTGAGTCCAACACCACATTGAGTTTACTTGTACCGGTAATTATTTTTCCAGTTTCACCAGGGACGGCACTTAAAGAAGAAATTGTGTTGTCACGGCACTTAAACAAGAAATTGTGTTGTCAATCAACTGAAGAGAATCTTGTTGGGGTGCACTGTGAGTTTATACCCTGAATTGCTTTTGAAAATGACGAATAATGTACATGGATGAAATTGATATATTGATATATAGTTAAATATTTAAAAAACAATAAAATTTGTACCTGTTGTGGCAGTCGTCCTCAATAAATTATATCTGTATAAAATATTCAGCTAGGCCTTTCGGAACCAGCAAATCAAGTTTCGCTAAGCATGTTACCAAACACAGGTCATTAGTTCAACATAATAGAAAACACCCTCGTAATAATGCATAGAGAAAACGATAACAAAAAATAAACATCTTAGAAGAAATAAAAATCATGGAGCAAACAATAAAACGATAACCTGCTGAATGAGAATATGCCCTACCAGATCAACCCACTATACAATATATTCGTTAAACAAAACCAGTACCCAATGAACAGCTTTGAAAATGGAATATTTTTTTATAAATATAATTTGTTGAGGATGACTGCCACAACAGGTACAATTTTTTTTTTTAATATTTAACAATAATCTCAATGGAACAAAATGTTTCTTAGAAGTATTGATATATAGTTTCACAATTTAAATGCACACTTTGCTTCACGGACACATGCGGTACAACTATCATCAATACTTGTAACTACATCTTTCACTT
Organism: Diploptera punctata; assembly: GCA_030220185.1. Lineage (NCBI taxonomy): Eukaryota > Metazoa > Arthropoda > Insecta > Blattodea > Blaberidae > Diploptera > Diploptera punctata. Next base: position 39,741 of record JASPKZ010003065.1, on the reverse strand, counting down.
GATTAAAGTTCTCTTGGTAGAACGACACTGCAGATAGCCAAGTTCTCTTGTGAGAACATGTTCCGATGGAAGAAAAACCAAAGGCAGATGATCTTTATGTAATAGTACATGAGCCAATGGTTTTAGGAACACTTTTTTCCCACTTAAAATTACTTTGTTAACATATGGAAAGAGAGTGTGTATCTCTTCTGCAATGTGATGTAATCCAAGGGCTAAACATGTGACTTGGATAAGATTGGGAAAAATACCTCAAGGGAATGACCAGCATTTAACATTTATGAAGCTGCATCTGTAACCAATATGTGTATATATATATATATATATATATATATATATATACCTTGAACACTAACTCAATTTCAGTAAGCCTTAGAAGATGTAGAGAATTGTTTACAAATCTTGTAACAGTATTGTGTATAGTTTTTCTAACACTTTGCATTAAAGTAAACAAGGTTTCTAGATTCTTCTGGACATAATTTACCCACTATGTAGTTTGCTATGAATTGGCCACATATATCGGTTGTAATATCTACTGATATCCAATGCAGTTATCTATGTTAGGTCTATGTTAGATCATATTAAATCCAGGACAGAAGTGTGTTGCGAAAGTAAATAATTTTACCTACAGATGGATTCATCCAATATTTTTTTATTGATACAATATTTTTCAAGAAATGTAGATGTGGATTATTCAATTTATGTAGTGGAATGTTGTTGTATACAAAAGCTTTATGAAGGTCAGTGGAAAATGTGCTATTGTATATCCAGGATCCCCAAGGCAATAATGAACTACTGTCCAAATGGGAAACGGTCACTTGGTTGACCTATGAAAAGATGGCATGAAAACCGCTTTCTCAGGCCGTAACAGTTCTTCTAGGACTAATACCTGGCAGGATGATGATGATGATGTATATCTGGCTTAACTTGGCAAAGAGATAAAAGGGTAGATCCTTGACCGCTTTTGCCCAGTCACAAAAGAAAGAATCAACCTTGTTGTCAGTTTTCATCTTCTCCCTTACTATTAACATCTAGTGAAGAAACACCGACAGCACTGGTGCGAATGAGAGAGGTGAGCACAGCTGTCTCTTTCTACAAATTTCTTGCAAAATTAAGCAAGATGAATAGTAACTTAAGACAGTGATATCACCCATGTTAAAAGTATGTGTAAATGATGCGTGTTCTTACCCATTTCTTTTTCAAATGCTGTTTTAAATTTTTTGTCAAATTTTATATTCCTCTCACATAATTGACGATAATACACTACATGAATAGTAACTATTGCCTGAAATCCATTGTTTAATTAAAAAGGATCTAGTGCACTGATCTCTAGGCATTATAACAGTTTAATCTGACAAAACACTGCATAAAATATTAGTATATGAAAAGAATTAATAGATGAATACTCCTGTAATTTTGTTATCTAAAGCAGGATTTCATCATCATCATCATCATAGTACATTTACGAATTCAGGCCATTCGTTGACCCGTTTCGGCCTCAAGAGAAACACCATCCAGAAGTCTTTTGAGTGGACGTCCTGGTCTTCTTCTTCCTGCAGGTTGATATCTTAACATTAGTTTGGGTATTCTGTGATCTTCCATTCGATGAACATGTTGTATCCATCTTGACTTATAATCAGAAATTTTGATTTCTAAAGATTCCATGTGTAATTCTTCTAAGATGTCTTCATTTTTTTTGTGATCTAGTAGTGTGTATCCTGCAGTCCTCCGAAGATATCTCATTTCAGCAGATCTAAGTCTCTGTATATCCTTCTGTTTCAACGTCCATACTTCGCTACCATACAAAAGAGTTGGAAGAGCCAGTGTTTTATACACTTTCAGTCTTGAATGCTTTTGGACTAACTGTGGCTTGAAGATAGAATTTATTAACCCTAAAATTCTTAAAAATTTAGATATTTTTGCATTTACATCCTTTTCTTCTTCATATGAGATATTGCATCCTAGATATGTAAAATTATTCACCTGCTCCAGGATTTTAATATCATAATAAATATGGAAGTTAAAGTTAATAGTTTTATACTTTAAAATTCTTTTAATATGAAAGTATAAATAAAGAAAAACATCTAAATAATTCATTGTTGTTCATTGTTGAATAAAAATGTCTCAATAACAATTAAAGAAATTGTATTACATAACAGTCTTTCTTAATAATGCTTTTTGTATTTGTACTGGTTGAGTGGAAGAGAGGGCCTTATGGCCTTAACTCTGCCAGAATAAATAAAGTATTATTATTATTATTATTATTATTATTATTATTATTATAAAATTGTTTTAAGTCATTGTTGTCAAAATTATAAAGCTTTCTGTTATAACTGTAATGCGAACACCTGCTTAACTTCATATTTTTTAAATGAAAGTAAACTAAATTCTGATTGGATGTTAAAACAATTAACTTTTTGATTTAACAAATCAAATTTAAACCTTGTATTTAATGGGCCATTAACTAGTCATTCTGCATATAACTTTCCACAAAGATAGAAGCAAGAAGAGTTCTCAAGATAAAATGTAATGTTTAATACAAATTCCAGAAAAGAAAAGAATTTATTTTAATTGACGGTGAAGAATAATACCACCTACATTTACTTAATCTGCTGGGAATCTACAAAGTGAATAAATGTGAAATTTATATCTACAAGAAATAGTTTTTTTAGTGATTTTTAAAGTGTTTTCATATCCAGTGTACCAACTTCTGACCTTGAGAAGAGAATCCGGCTCTACCGAAAATTAAACCCAACCTGAACCAGTAATTCTTTTTATTTCTGGACACCAATCCTTCTTCAAAATGTCACCACAACTAGGGAAAAGAATTACTTCTTCATATCACAAACTCAGAGCTTACTAAGGCTACTGCATTGAGAAACAAATGTAAGGAAACCCTATTGTGAAAAAGGTCTGGAATATTCACCTACCAGCATTTATTGTTACACTGAAAATATGATCCCATTACCATTTGACTTGAAATATGAAGCTATTGTGGTGTCAAGGGATGTCCAACATCAGATTCATTAGATTATTCAGTTTGTTCAGATATATCAGATAATTATATAACATAATGTAAATAAATGCCAAAACAAGCATATATCCTGACTGAATATGCACTAACCCTCAATATATCCATTTGCATATGCATTTTCGAAAAATCCAAACCAAGAATTATGTACCAATAATATATCAACCACCTAATAAATCCATCCAAGAAACAAATGTGGTAAACTCAGAAGCAACGAAAGTTAAACTGGTGACCATTTCCATATCAATTTTTATTTTCAATTTATCATCATCATGAACAAATCCATTTTAGGCCATGTGACCTGTGACAGTAAACCTAATGAAGATGGTCTTGATCTTTCCATTGACGTTTTGATCCTTATGTCCAGTTGGAGTGTATTGGAATGCCAATTTTGGAAGTCTATTTCTTTCCATTCTTCTCAGGTGATTTTTCCATTCTTGTTGGTATCTTTCTATATCTTTATCTAAACTTGGCACTCAAAGGGTTTCTCTGATAATAGTGTTCCTTTGGTGATCCAGTCTATTAATTCCTAACAGTGAACGTAAGAAGTGCATTTGGCTTACTCTAAGTTTATAAGAATTTCTTTTATTTAAAATCAAAATTTCACTTCCATATTTTAGGGCAGCTTTTGATGTGATGTTATGTAAACTTTTAATTTACATTCTTCTAATTTACTGACATTAATATTTTAAAAATTCATTAATAGTTATTTACATATCTAACATTGAAAAGTGTACTTCTGCGGATGAGAATTTTTCCTGCAAATATGTGACAGACCCTTTTAGTACGAGGTGTTTACAATATTTCTGCAGACAGAATTGGAAAAATTAAGGAAGATTATATGCAACGAGTCCACCTACATAAATTGCAATAAAAACTGAAAACACACAGATTATTGTTGCAGTACATGAATTACCTGATGAAAATATCTTATGTTGACATTTACAAAACCACAATATGATAGTGGAAATGTGTATTATCATGTTGGCTAATATGACACTAGCAGCAGACATTTGTTCTCTGTTGAAACATTCACAGGATGACTCGTGGCATAGAATATGCAAACTATGTTTATATCGAATCAATTAAAATTATTATACGCAAGTTTGAAATATATATATATATATACTAACGAAATATTAGTATTCAAGTATTGTGGCATCATAGTTTTGGTATCTAAACAATCTTGTTTTTTTAGCAATGAACTAAACAATATGTGCCAAATGCAGAAATTTGAAGATGAACTGGAAACATTTTTACAAATACTGTGAGGACAGAAACAAGGCAATTATTATGGTATGGTCATGTGAAAAGGACAGATTGTCATAACATGCCTTGAATTATAATCCAAGGAACAGAAGAAGTGGAAGGCCTGCAAAGCAATGGAGAGAATTAATGAATATTAGAGAGACATGGTGATCAAAATGTGGGATGCAGCAATGGCTAGGATCCCTACTTGATTGATTCTTCATTGATTAAGGAGAATTTCTCAGTTATGGAAGATTGTGTAAATATTCCTCAATAATTTTAAATGAAGCTAAAGAGCCAAAATAAAAATTGATTTCTGACAAATCAAAAGAAAAGATATTTGATAGAATATTAGCCATTTAACAAGTGGAAGAAAATAAACAAACATCTCAATTTGTGTGTAAGGACATTTTTGTATATGTATTGCAAGTTATGTTTGGCTAAATTTTAGATTAATTTCCACTTAATTTTTCATACTATATTCTAGAAATTCTGTTGGTCTATGTACTTCTTCTACCTTTACTAACATTTTGTACTATTTTAAATATTTTACAATGATACTTATAACATTTTCTTTTAAATTATTAAATATGTATCTGCATATGCAATGATTTCTTCAAAGATGTACACAATTGCACAGCGCATGCATCAATGTTTAATGTAACTTCCACAAGATGTCAGTGTTACCAACATTCAAAATTAAGTTCACCACTGTGGTCTCGGGGTAGCGTGCTGCCTTGTCACGCAGCGGGCCCGTTTGGGCCTTAAAGTTTTCCTGACCTGACTTTAAGGCCCAAACGGTCCCCGAAATCATATGGCCATCGCAATCATCATCATTCATATTCATCTTAGGTTAAGCTTAAGATTAGGGACTCTCCTGGCACACCACTATCATCATCCATCATATCATCGGGGCAATGTAACCCCGCCTTCAAGGCGCCCCCAACCTCAGAAGTGGGTTACAAGTACGCCATGCCAGGAGAGAAACCAGGAATGCCGAAAGACAAACCTGGGGCATTTAAAAAAAAAAATTCAAAATTAATTCCACACTATATATCAAGAAATTAACTTCATTTTTTTGGGTTCCAGAGGGACATCATCAGATTAGTGTACACTTCATTAAATAATATGCTAATATGCATATAATTATATAATTTATTTCATTAGGTTAGGAAGGGGGGAGTTAGTTTACATCCAGTTCTAATAAATGGGAATTTATTGCCAAGTTTGGTAATACTGATTTCACAGCTATGTGGTTCCATCTAGCAACAATTCTCTTAACTTTTTGTAAGACTTCACAGATATGTGGTTCTATCTAGCGTCAACTCTATAAACATTTGCGCATGCACACTGTTAATCTGTAGGACTTAGAAAATTTATAGTGGAAACCAAACTACAGTTTTTCCATTTGTTTTTTTATGGACTTTTTTATGTACGTATTGGTTTACTTGTATTAAATAAATTACAGCAACACACACAAACTAGAATTTATAAAACACTAGCCAGACCTATATTATGTTACAGCAGTGAGGCCTGGACAATTCACAGTGTAGATGAACAAAGACTAACTGCGGCAGAAATGAAATTTATGAGACGTATTGCAGGTTACTCAAGAACAGACCATAAAAGGAATTCTAAGATTCTCAACGAATTACAAACAGAATCAATCATGGAATATGTGCAAAAATACAATAACAACTGGAAACCTCACTTAAGAAGAGTGAGCAGAACAAGAATACGTCAAATCTTAAATTACCAGCCACCAGGCAAGAGATCATTGGGCAGACCCATCAAACGTTGGATTGACCATAACAGACCGCTAGGTCTATCACATGAAAGGAAGAAGAATAAATTACATTGTTGTAGTTAATAAGTTTCCATATTTATAACTTTTCCAGTATACAAATGCCTGCTGCAAAATTGGACTGCATTCTGCAAAAAAGGAACCAAACCACAAGATATCCAAACTAAGAAAAATTAAATTAAAGTTAAATGTCATGCCTATTGCACAGATAGTTCTGCCATCTATGGAGCAAGTTCATAACTCTTGCACATGTGCACTACTATTCTGCAAGAGTTTTAAAAATGAATGATGAGGCATAAAGTAGAGTTTCTCAACAACAACAAAATATATCCAACCCACCACCCACATTCTTATGCCATCTATGAACCAGAAAAGAAAACAACGACAGAGTTTGCCATAATTATTTTTCTACAGAGAGAACTAAACATCAAAAATGTGTAAAATCTCAGAATTAAAAATTGTTTAAGTTACCATCTTTCTCATAAAATAGAAGCTCCTTGATATTTTGTTAGTTGAAGTAACATGTAAATGTGGAGAAACTGCACTTTATGCTTCACTATTAATTTTTCGAAGTCTTGCAGAACAATAGTGTGCATGCGCAAGAGTTATGAACTTGCTCCATAGATGGCAGGATTATCTGTGCATTCGGTATGACCAACCTTCGCAACAAATTTCCAAACATGCTTTTAAAAATGGATTTACACTAACTTGTAAATTGTAAGCTAACAAAGTAAACATTTTACATATTATTTCAGTAAACTATAATTAGTAGTGCATTAACTTACACTTTCTTAACCTAATAAAATAAATAAGCAGTAGTATAATTTCTTATTGTGAAGGTTGGTCTTACTAGTAAGCACAGATAGACCTGCCATCTGTTGATGAGACCTTGCACATGCATGCTACGGTTATGTAGAACTTGCAAGAAATGATTCAGAGATTTCGCACACGTAAAAAAATACTTCATCAACAACAAGGATTAAGCCCAATGGCCTGTTCCAATCTCATTATAGGTCAAATTGGTCCTTCCATCTCTTCAATGGTCTTCCCAACATCCTTCTCCCTTTTGGTTTATAATTATACATTCTTCTTGGTATGTGCTGTTCATTCATTCGTAATACGTGCTGAAGATAAGCATTTTGATAATATTTTATTCTTTCACAGAGATTAAATATATTAAGTTATGTTCTTATAAAAATACTTAATTGAAAAAAAAAATTTAAGAATCATTATCGGCCGCGTGGACTTGTGGTTATGCTCCTTGCCTCTGGTCGCGGGTTCAAACCCGGCCGGGGTCGATGGATTTTTTTATGATGGTAAAATCCAAGGAGCAAGTCCTCCGGGAGGGACTTTAAGCCGTGGGTACCGAGTCTGAAGATTTTCAGGCTCGTAAAAGACCCTTAAGCCTGAAAGAAAAGGCCTCTAAGCAAAATTTACTGAATTATCCCATCCTAGTCCTACCTTGGTTTCCTAGATGTCAGTATGAGGCAGAACGCTGATCACAGAGCACTCAAATGACATCTATGTGAAAACAAGTAACTAAATTAGTATGGTTCAAATTCTTCACTATAGGGGAGAGCGACTAAATCTCTGTTAAGGGAAACATGGGCTTACAAGAAGAAGAAGAAGAAAATGTTAAAATAGTAGGAAATGTTAGTAGAGAGGGAAAAGTAAATACCGGTAGAACAACAGTGTCATATGAATATTGCATTGTGTAGCATAGTGAGAATTAATATATAGTTGAGCCCTTTGTAGCTATTCTAGCCCACTCTGCCACCAACATGGCTACTTTGAGTATTCGACTGGAGAACAAGTGACTGCTGGTATCATCATTGCCAATGTGATAACAGAGAACTCCTCTATAGTCAATTGCCAAACTAGATATTAAATTCTAAAACATTCGTTGCGACTGAATCAATGTGATCGGCACAAATAATTTTTAGCGTGTTTCATTTAAGTGTGATTAATGTTTTTTTCATGATTAATAAGTTAATTTTTCTGATGATGTTTTCTTATTTTTTTGTTGTGGTTTTGTGATAAGTTGGCTACTTTCTTTGATCAATGAATAATACAAATTGTAAATATGGTAATTATAGGTTAGCTTGAGCTTAACTTCTCACTTCATTTCATGTGATTCTTTTTGGGGAAAAAATCTACACACACACACATATATATATATATATATATATATATATATAAGGGTACATAGAGGTGCAAGTCAGTTTTTTATATAAAAAAAAAAGGAATAAACTATACACGGTTATAAAGAAGAAACTGCATACTGTATTTCAGATACATTGACAATATCATCACTTATACCCTATCTGCTCTTAAAGTGATCCTAACATAAACAAATGCCAGAAAAACTGCACTTAAACTAGCATGAAATATTTTCGAAGTCCTATAGAACAACAGTGTGCATGCGCCAGAGTTATAGAGCCACCGATAACCCACAATCGAACCACATATCAATTATCATCCTCGATTACTACCCATCACTATGAAATTTAAATGACCAATATTTGCAATAAATCCCCAAATCTATGTTTAAAAATATATTAATAATATTAAAATTACCAAACGTTTATTAAAAATGGGTGTACACTTACTTATCATTTCCTAACGTTGATCCCCTACCAGCGATAACCCAAAACAGCGTTAACCCAAAACAGCGATAGAAAAATTGTAGACTAAATAATATACTCTGTGGAGAAAATAGCAGTTACCATCACAATATTGTCTAACAGTGTCATAATATTGTGATTTGCATATTTAAATAAATACTTCAAAATTGTCTAATAATGTTATAAAAATTGTTTAAAAAAGTTTAAAATATTAATAATGTTAGTAAATGCAGAAGAAGAGCTATAGTTTACAATAATAAACTGAAAAATCAAGCGCTAGTAGAAGTGTAGTTGAGCCCAAATACCAATTATATCCTTCCACCATTCACACCACAATTACCGTCACCCGACAAGGAGATGACAACACAGCAACTGAAGACTCGACACTTTCAGCCACTTTTTTCATGAGAATTGACTGAAGCATGACTCCAATGCATCACCCATATGTAACAAATTATTTTAAGCTGTATTTATTGATTAGGTATATTTTAGAATATTTTCTATGTCTTGAATATTATTATTTTCATTCACGAAGAATAAAAAGTATATTCAAAGGACATATTTTTAATTTAATGAAGGGAACTACTTTTTTGCATACTTATTGCTTCTACATCGTACATCGGTGTCCATAACCAATGAGAAGCGAGCAGGTCACATGGTTTTGTTTTGATGATCACTTTAAGTGCAGACAGCCTTTAGGATAATAAAATCTCCATGATTATCAATATCAAGCTAACTTGATTCGGAAATACGGCTGTGGTGTATAAACTGTCGCACACAATTTTCCAAGTAATATTCTTATGCCACTGATGCACTCAATACTTTTCAACCATTTATAATAATGTTTGGTACTATCTTAAACATTTTGGAACCAATTTGTAAACATTTCTTACGATTTTTAAATATTTCTAAATTATGCAAATATTGTACATCGAATTCTACAGGCACGGAAATTATTCATGTAACATCCGCTAGGAGACTTTCACATCGCAGTTACCAACATTTGAAAATAATTTGAAACCATATTTTGTGTTAGTGAACGTAAAATTAGTTCATAGTTTGTTAAATAATATGCATGTAAATTGTTTTGTTAGGTTAGGAACTGGGAAGTTAGTTTACTTCCATTTTTTTTTTTTTTGCATTTGGAAATAAAATAATATGCATGTAAACTGTTTTGTTAGGTTAGGAAATGGGAAGTTAGTTTATGTCCATTTTTTTAGCGTTTAGGAATTTATTCCTAAAGTTGGTCCGCCGACTTCAGAGCCATCTACCGGAAGCTACATTAACCATTACATCAACTCCTGCAACTCGCACATGCGTACTGCGATTCTATAGAACTTAGAAGAATTCATGTGCAACGGTTTATACACCTTATCCGGAAATACTTTTCAACATGTGGCACAATAAATTTCTCTAAGTCCCAACCATTCTCCATGCACATGCACCAGCAGACGCTTAGTGGTTACAGTATGGGATTACAGGATGCAGCCAACAAATACAGAATATTTGAATGTGTGTTACCAACGATAGGGGAAACATCCCAAACATCTATGCATCATAATAGCCCAAATATTGAAATCTTACACTTGAAAAGCTAAGCAAAATAAAATATTCACTCTAACTAGATTTATCCTAAGTAGGACCTTGATCATATTTAGCAAAAATAGATCAACAGACCCTTTCCAAGAAATGCAGCAATAAAACATGCACTTTTCGTTTTTTTTTATTTAAATTTATGCTAGTGGCACGATGGGCTAGAATCCATATTTTTTATGGCTGATGTTTCCATTAAGCGCAGTGAGAAATCTTTTCAAGTCCCAGGCAGACATCACTCACATATGCGCCAACAAGGTTTTATTTTCAAATTATTTCCAAACATTTACAATAGATATTTACATTTTTTCTAACGATTATTTCAATACATTTTTCTATGATAATTAACTATATACGTAACGTGAAGACATTGGCAGCCATATTGATTTTAACATGTTCCAGTTAAACCAACATAGAGTATGTACTTCAGAATTTCAGAACTTACTATTTATTTTTGGGCATTGTATTCTTTCACAACTTAGGAGTGCTTAAATTGCATTAGGTTAGCTTTTAGGTTGGTCTATCACAGATTAGAGTACTTGAATTACTCTACGTTAGCTTTTAGGTTCGTTAAATATCATGTATATGTTGGCTGCATCGGTGGTTCCATAGTATAAACTGCTTCGAGTTTGTTGGCGCATGTGCATAGTGTCTGCCTGGGACTTAAAAAAATTTCTCACTGCTATTAATGGAAACTTTATCCTTTTTTTTTATTTTTATCCCCAGGTCATGAAGCAATACCTGAGGAAAAATTAACTCATATTTTTTCAAATTTGAGGGTTGGTTCCTTTTTGCAGAATTTGGTCGAATTAGTTCACTGCTGTGGTCTCGAGGTAGCATGCTGCCTTGTCACGAAGCGGGCCCGGGTTCGATTTCTGGTCAGGACAGGCTCCTGGATGAGGTTTTTTCGGGATTTTTTTCTCACCTGTAAGACAAATGTCAAGAAGCTTAGAGCCCAACGGTCCCCGAAAATCATCCGGCCATCATCATCCACAACATTTCTAGGGTTAATAATCATCCCCTCAACATTTTGACTTATTCCTTCCCGAAATTTCCTTATCATTATCATCATCAACCTTCACCAGTGTGGAAAGCAACGAGAAGCTACCACACCTATAACTCCCTAGTAAAGCTGTAAAGCATAGCATGAAAATGCTATGATTGCACTGAAAGACCTGCCCTCGGGCAGAATTACTAAATAGATACTAGATAGATGGTCCAATTAAATCACAATGTTTTTCTGTACGCATACTGAAAAGTTGAACTTACAGATCAATACATGGTTATTGAAACTTGTACTTTCCACGATAACCTGCTAAAATAACGTTATACTTACCATTTCTAGCAGAGTTTGGATAGTTGATTCTTGCTTGGACATGTGGCTAGCATCTCCATTAACACCGAGCTCGCTTTCCTCACGTTCAATATCACGAACACTTGCGATTCCGGTAGGATTATTACATTTTGATTTATTCTTGCCACGTTTTGCTTTTCCCATTTCGTAAAAACAATAAAGTCACTAGAAAACCTAAACATTCATAAACACATGCACAATATACAAGGCAGCCATATGCCGGAATATTGTGGCTCACAGTTTGGACAATATAATAATTACGAAAAACTGGTAAAAAACATTCAGATTTAATATCAGTGTAAATTAAGTTTTCTAAAGAGTGATTTATCCATAATAATACTCTAAAATAAACCAGTGGTCCACTAAAGGCTGTACAAAATAAATTGTCTTAAAAACGTAAATCTACGTTACGTTATCATTAAGTATGTTGGCTATCTTGTATCAAAGACAAATGCAATCAAATCGGCTTCGACGTATCATTTGTTATTACAGGTATATGCGTTATCGACCTACGTCATTATTGTTTGGGCAGGGGGGTATAAAATTATCACCTAATTACATTAAGTTTAGTTTAAGGCTTCTCCTGGCGCATGATTATCATCATCATCAACTCTCATCATCGGTTACAGGCGCCCCAACCTCAGAAATGGGTTACAAGTACGCCATGCCAGGAGAGAACACCAGAAATGTCGAAACAACCTGGGGCATAGGGGGGAAAAAATTATGACGTCATATTTTTATTTTTTATAGATGCTTTAACGCCTAAACTTAATTTGTGTCTCTTTTTTAACGATTATATGAAATAGTGAATATTATTACTATGTGTGTATATATATACACACACACGGGGTATATACAGTTTATAACAAATGTATTTTTTTTTTTAATTAATCATTTTTAATTTCCTTTCTTGTACTTTTGCCGAATTTTTCTGTTAAACTTTTACAAATTGTATTCAATATTATTTTAACATTGCTTGCCTTAGGGCTATACTAATTCCGAATTAAGTTCCAGTTGTACTGTAAATAAACTTGCATAAGGCATTACTCCGTCTATTGGGAGAACCGTGATACAATTATTAAACGCCATGACAGAATTCAGTACGAAAGGAACATTGTTCTTAGGCAATATCACATATTACGAGAAATAAAATACAAAAATTCAACGTATTCTGAATTGCGCGTACGTATGAGTAAAACAATATTTATTTGTTCTATTAAAATTATAAATAAATATTAAGATCCTGCCATAAAACTTATTTAGACGTATGCTAGATAATACAAAAGTTACTATTTTCTTTTCTCTATTTACTGGTTAATGAATTACATTTTTTACACGCTTATTGTAAAACCGTTAATCGACCAATGAAAATGCAGTCATACATCTGATTTTTTTACATTACAACTGGAACTAAGCTCAGAACTAATGTTAATTTAATTCATAAATGTTAACAATTGTTTTATTTTCTCTCTGTACTAATGTATACTATTATTAACACCATTATTTTTTCGTCCACCGTGGTGGTCTCGGGTAGCGTCGCTGCCTCCTACGCAGCGGACCCGGGTTCGATCTCCGGCCGGACAAGTTTCCTGGGTTTTTTTCGGGGTTTTTCCTCATCTATAAGATAAATGTCATAAAAAACTACAGGGCCAAAAATGTCACCGAACATTATCCGGCCATCATAATAATTTTCATCATATTCATTACATTCAGTATGTATGTGTACGAATGGTGTGTTTCGCCTTATTGTTATCTCGGAGGAGGCCCTAACAGTGAGCACATCCCTTATTTGGGGAGGCCCTCCATGTCCCGTGTGATCAAAAAAGTGTGTGTGATCCATAGTTAAATCCCTCTCCCTTACAGCCCTTACAGACGCGTTACTGTTAGGCCAGAGTAAAAATAGCCTAGCTAGAATATGACAGATTAAACTGTATCACTGGAAAGGAATCATTACTCACTCTTTCTCTCTCTCCCTCTCTCTCTCTCTCTTTCTTCTCTCTCTCCTCTTGCTTTCCTTCCCCCTCGTCTCTCCTCCTCTCTCCCTCTCTCTTCTCTCCTCTCTCCTCTCTCTCTCTCTCTCGCTCTCTCTCTTGCTTCTCCTCTCTCCTTTCTTCTTCCTTTCCCTCCTTTCTATTCCCTCTTCCCCTATTCTTCTCTCTCCCTCTGCTCCCTCCTCTCTCTCTCTCTCTCTCTCTCTCTCTTTTGCTTTCTCCCTCTCCTCTTTCTCCCTCTCTCTCATCTTCCTTTCTCCCTCTCGCTCCTCTCTCTCCCTCTCTCTCGTCTTTCTGATGGTCCCGCTCTCTCTCTCACCTCCCCTCTTCTCTCTCCCTCTCTATTTTTCTCTCTTTCTGCTCTCTCTCTCCCTCACCCTCTATCCTCCTCTCCTCTCTTTTTTCCTCTCTTTCTTCCTCTCCCTCTCTCCTCTCTTTCTTCCTCTTCCCTCTCCCTCTATCTCTATCTCTCCCTCTCTTTTTGTCTCTCTTCTTTTTCTCTTCCATCTTCTCTCTTTCTCCTCTCTCCCTCTTCCTCCCCTTTCTTCTCTCTCCTCTCTCCCTCTCCTCTTTTTCGTCTCCTCTCCCTCTCTCTTTCTTTCTTTCTCTCCCTCTTCTCTCCCTTCGTCTCCTCTCTTTTCTACCTCTCTCTTTCTTTCTCTCCCCTCCTTCTATATATCTCTCCCTCTCCCCCTTCTTATATCTCTCGTCTCCTCTCCCTCTCCGCTCTCTTTTTTCGCTCTCCCCTCTCCCTCTTCTCTTTCTCCCCCGCTCTCCCTCTCTCTCCTCTTTTTCTACCTCTCTCTTTCTTTCCTTCCCTTCTCTTTCTCCCTCTCTCTCCCTCTCCCTCTCTTTCTCTCTCTCTCCCTCCCTCCCTTTCGCTCCTCTCCTCTCACTCCCTATCCCCTCTCCCCTCCCCCTCAAGTCTTTCTGCCTCCCTCCCTCTCTCTCCGACCCTCCCGCTCTCTGCTCTCACTCTACCTCTCCTCTCTGGTCTCTCCCTATCTCTCTCTCCATGCTATCCGCTCACCAAATATCTCTCTATCTATCTATCTCCCTACCTAGCTCTCTCTATTTGGTCTATCTCTAATCTATCTACCTCTCCCTCTATCTCTTCACCATATATCTCTCTATCTATCATCCTCCCTACCTAGCTCTCCTCTATTTGTCCTATCTCTATCTACTTCTCTCTATCTAGCTCTACTACCTCTCGATCTATCTAACTCTCTCTATCCCTATCTCTCTATCTCTATCTATCTCTCTCTATCTCACTATCTACCTCTCTCTATCTCACTATCTGCCTCTCTCTCTATTTCTCTCTATCTCTCATTCTCTATCCCTCTCTAACTCTATCTCTCTCTAAATCTCTCTACTCCTCTATCTTTCTATCTCTCGCATCTAAATCTCCTCTATCTTTCTAATCTCCTCTATCGTCTCCTCTTCTCTCTCCTCTCTCTCTCCTCCTCTAAAATATCCCTCTCACTCCTCCCTTTCTATCTCTCCTCTCTCCCTCCTCTCTACTCTCTATCCTCTCTCTGGCTGCTACTCTATCTCTATCTATCCTTCTCTATCTCTATCTATTTCTCTCTATCTATATATATATGTAATCTCTCATTCTCGATCTATCTCTATCACTATCTCTTATTCTATCATCCTTCTCATCTCATTATTTCTCTCTATCTATATATATATGTATCTCTCATTCTCGATCTATCTCTATCACTATCTCTTTCTCTCTCTCGTTCTCTCTCTTTCTATCTCTCTTTTTCAGTCTTTCTCTCTCTCTCTCTCTATTTCTCTCTCTTTTCTCTCTTTTTCTTCTCTCGCTCTCTTTTCTCTGCTCTCTTTTCTCTCTCTCTCTCTCTCCCTCTCTCTCCCTCATCTTTCTCTCTATCTTTCTCATCTCTCTTCTCTCTCTCTCTTCTCTCTCTCTCTTCTCTTTCTGAGCAATACGTTTAAGCCTTTCCGATGTTTGAGTCTTTTAAATGTTCAGTATGGATATATTATTTTTAAAGCTAATTTTAAGAGTAGTTTATTGAACATTCAGCGAGTTTTAAATAGAAGCAGCCACTGGCGATATTATACAGGGTGTCCACAGTGAGATTCCCTCATTTTAAAAGTCTGTAATGTTTTTATTTCATGTTGTACAACTGTGAATCTTGAAAGAGCAGAAACAGCAACTCAAAAAGTTTATGTGGTAATGTTGCAGTGCGCACAATACCCATAGTGGCGCTGCACAAACGATTGTTTCTAAAATGGAGATTCCAAACGAGCATGCTCAGGTTGTCTGGTGGTATGCTGAAACGAACATAGCGCAAAGGAAATGTTGTGTACTATAATTACTACACACGAAAATGATAATGTAACTCATAAAGTTTTAATTTAGTGTTTGTGACAAACTCTAGTTCAGTGCACTTGGACACGTGCGCCTCGGGTGGTGCGAAGAATATCCTAGCTATAGTCAATTTCACGCCATGTGTTGAACAGCATGTCTTCTGTCACTGAGTTTATAACATCTCTAATGCGTTGTTTTAAGTCCAGTACAAATGGACTTCGTTTCAGCATACCACCAGACAACCTGATCATGCTCGTTTGGAATCTCCATTTTAGAAACAATCGTTTGTTGCAGCGCCACTACGGGTTATTGTGCGCACTACAACATTACCACATAAACTTTTTAAGTTGCTGTTTCTGCTCTTTCAAGATTCACAGTTGTACAACCTGAAATAAAAACATTACAGACTTTTAAAATGAGGGAATCTCACTGTGGATACCCTGTATTTTGAATGCATTGTATCGTCAAAGTTGAATTAGTTTATGGCTATTTAACCCTCAACAATTATATTTTGTATTATTTACATTTTGTTAGTTCGAGGGAAATTTAATTTGTAACAAAATTGAAAGTTTTTTTTTTGCACTAAAATTTACTATAATTATAAAACGTTTATACCTTTTTTTTTATATACCGTCTTCCTCAACTTCAATAATTCATGTATCATCTTCGTAAAGCTATTCGAAGTCTTCATGGCTCTTCTTGTTATTGAATTAATTTATAAATTTTATATAGGGTGTGAACATTAAAACAAAATAATGAATATTAAAATTTACTGTAGTTAATTACCCTTTGGTCATCTTTACTGTTATAATTTTGTATAATTTTCTTGAGGACTTTGAGTTTGTTAAATTTTTATGTATTTTTTGTATTTTTTATCAGGCCTATATTTGATTTTCAGTTATTTGCCAATAACTGCCAAATTTGATAGCCGCTTCTTGGTTAATGTAATAATTAGAATTGATGATGATGATGATGTGATTATTGAACCCCGTTTATCCCTCTCGGAGACATGGATGCCTCTATAGTATGAAGTTTAAACCAGACGAATTTAGTTATTCTTATTTCCCTATATGTATCGTGCTGCCTTGTCACGTAGCTGG
Source organism: Diploptera punctata (assembly GCA_030220185.1). Classification (NCBI taxonomy): domain Eukaryota; kingdom Metazoa; phylum Arthropoda; class Insecta; order Blattodea; family Blaberidae; genus Diploptera; species Diploptera punctata. The sequence goes on along the minus strand of JASPKZ010003065.1, from coordinate 22,664 downwards.
TTCGATTCCCGGTCGGAACAGGCTTCCTTCGTTCGGTTTTTTCGGGAGTTTTTCCTCAGCTGTAAGACAAATGTCAGGAACATTAGGGCCCAACGGTCCCGAAAATCATCTGTTCATCATCATCCTCATCATTTCGCCGGTGTGGAAAGCAACGGAAAGCTACCACATCTATAATTCCCTAGTAAAGCTGCAAAGCATAGCATGAAAAAATGCTATGATTGCAGTGAAAGACCTGCCCTAAGACAGAACACTATAGATATATTTCCACTACATGTGTCAGCGAGGGACATGTGATAAGTACATCGCCTCGAGGAGACAAGTATTAGGAAACAAAGGTATTAATAATAATTTGTTGTTAATATTGTTGTTTAAGCAGTAATATATTCAATTTAGTTTTTTATCCAATATGTTCAGCTATTCTTTTTTTATTCTTAGCTGTGTAGCTTCTGTTAATGATTTTAATTTTGGCTTAATAGGTATAATTTGATCTGTGAGATATTTTTTGTAAAATAAATGTCGTGTCAGTTTTTAAGTTAAAATATTTGTAATAGATTTTTGTCTGACTGACTAAATAACCAATTATTTTAAAATGTAAGGTAAACCACCACTGAGTTATTTTATATAAAAGGTTAAAATCTTAAAATACGTAATATTTTAAAGTCGTCCTCAAATAAAACTTCAGTTTTAAAAACGTTAAATATTACACAATGAAGGTCTTTCAGAAACGTTCCATCATCAGCATGTAAAATGGTACTGAATGCCTTCGTTAATTTTGTACAGAAGGTTTAGATCATTCGGTATTTTCTCGTTCATCATGTTTACATTCTTTTCTTCTTTTAAAATTTAAATTTCTTCAATGAAATTAATTTTGTATTTTATAATTTATCATTGTGTCAAATCATCATTGTGTTATTAATTGCGTTGAACCGATGATATAAGCGTATACAGAACATTCACGTACAACACAACAGCTGTACGCCAAGAGTCAAGATGTCCCAATCAAACAAAAAATGAGCACATTCATCAGCTAATAAGCAGAAACATTAAATTTGTCTGTAAACAAAGAAATATAATAATGAATCGGTTTATATAAAATTTCTGGCAGAGAGATATGAATACAACCATGAAATAGTCAACAAACTAGTAAGAAAAAAAATTAATTTAACAAACCTGGGAAGAGAAAATAATTAAAATAAAAGTAATTGGATCTCACTTACTTATGCAGGAAATGAAACTATAAAACTAGCTAAATCCATCAAGAAAACACGATAAAAATCGCTTATAAAACTGACAGTAAACTAAACACAATTTCAAATAAATTGAAGATACCAATGAAAATAAAGGTATCTATAAACTGAAATAGTCAACAAACTAGTAAGAAAAAAAATTAATTTAACAAACCTGGGAAGAGAAAATAATTAAAATAAAAGTAATTGGATCTCACTTACTTATGCAGGAAATGAAACTATAAAACTAGCTAAATCCATCAAGAAACACGATAAAAATCGCTTATAAAAACTGACAGTAAACTAAACACAATTTCAAATAAATTGAAGATACCAATGAAAATAAAGGTATCTATAAACTTAAATGCTATATTCGTGACAAATTTAACATCGGTAGAACCACCAGGAATTTTAATGTAAAATACAATGAACATTTAAGAGATTTTAAAAAATAATGAGAGAAATAATGTTTTGCTAAGCAAAATAAAAGAAACAGGTTATCGGTCCAACGCAATAAATAACACTATGTTGATTACACAAAAAGAATAATGACTACGAAATTAACATCCTCGAAGAAATCGAAATACTAAAAGAAACAAAGGAAGTAAAAATGTAAAATGAGAACACACCCAGTAACCTGAATAAAATTAATGAAGACATGCTGGTGATGGAACATGTTTCTGAAAGGCCTACCTTGTGTAATGTTTGACGAAGTTTTTACACTGAAATTTGTTTTAGTTGAGGACGACTAAAATATCAGGTATGAAATGTAACACTTTATTAATAAGAAGCAATAAAACAGAAACAGTATTTCCACATTTAACTGGTCAACACTTACCTAAGAGGGGAAAAATAGTGAGAGAAAATATATTTCAGAATACAAACATAGAACAATATAACATCTAGAATAATTTATAAAAATAATCATAGAACAGAATAAAATAAAACTGCAAATTGAACTAAATATTTTAATTTTTGTGCGGTGGACTAGTGGTTATGCTCCTTGCTTCTAGTTCCGAGTGTCGCGGGTTTTAAACTCGGCCGGGTCGATGGATTTTTTTTAGCATGGAAAAATTCAAGGACTCCGGGAGGGACTTCAAGCCGTGGGTCCCGAGTCTGAAGATTTTTAGGCTCGTAAAAGATCCTTAAGCCTGAATAAATAGGTATCTAAGCAAAATTTATCGAATTTTCACATCCTAGTACTACCTTGATTTCCTAGATTTCACTATGAGGCGGAACGCTGACCAAGGGCCACTCTGACATATATCAGAAAACAAGTGTAACTAAATTACCATGGTTAAATTTCTCCCCTGTAGAGGGAGAGCGCCTAAATCTCGTTGAGAGAAAAAAGGGCTTACAAGAATAATTATAGGCCTACTATTATTGCACTCCTACACTGCATAACCAACCTTTGACGTTGCCTCTCGCTCTGGCCTGTTACAATTTGAGAATCTATTTACAAATTAATAGTGAAGACATTGTGAATTTTCTAAATTAATTTATAAAATGTATGATTCAGCCTGATAAGATAATAACCAGTAAAGTAAGATGATTAGATTTTAGTTTCGTAAAAATATTTACTTATAATTAACTGGTACTACTGAACTCGGAACGCCGTAGCGCAGTGGTTAAGGCACTGAGCTACAAGCTGGAGGGTCGAGGGTTCAAGTCCCGTTGGGGTCAGGATTTTTAAACTGACCCAAACCCTCTGGCGGCACTATGGCCCTGGGGTCGACTCAGCCTCTAACGGAAATGAGTACCAGACGCTTGTTCTGGGGGTAAAGGCGGCCGTAACGCAGGGCTGACAACCCGGCTGACATAAAGTGCCGATTGTCTAGAAAAAGTGGGAGCCTTAACCTCCTACTACCCCAAGGGCCTCCGGGCCTGTTGTGGGAACACTTTACTTTTACTTTTACTGAACTCGGAGGTACATGGCCGCGCGACCATAATCTTTCAATATGTCTCTCTCCTGAGCTACTTTCCAATAATTTACTTGTACGTTAATAAATAATATTTGAAAACTTTATGGCATTCATATTTCGTAATATTATTCACGTATTATCCATAACATTGTTTCGTAAAGCTATTAACATAAAACTAAGAGAAATTTTGATTATTAAATATTTAACGAAAACGGTACTCTTTTCATGTTACATCAGATTTCGCTTAGGTTAATAGACACAGTTGTATTGGTAAGGAAGCCTGAGCCCCACATGGATTGAACGAAGAGACATTCCCCCATATTAAATATTAGTAAAACTGTTAACATTTTTTTTTATTTTGACTATTTAACTCATGTCCCAAATGGGAGTCAATGACCAATCACATTTCAATGAATTTTGATTTACAACCAATCACAATCTTTTTCACCTCGATTTATCAATTTAATTTTATCACTTTAAATTCAAGTTATTCCTTTTAACATTCTCAATAGGTCATAGCATTATTTTGCAGTGACTGACTCTCTAAGAAATGCGTTGAATATAACAATTATATATTAAGATATAAGAATTCTAGAATTCATGTGACTACCACATGTGTGTTAGTATGTATATATATATATATATTGCACGAATGTAACCAGATAGTGCTTGCGAGATATGATATAAAAACATTTATAGCAATTGATTATACTATAAAAAAAATAAAAATACTGTTTGCACTTTCTTAAACGTATTATTTCCTAGGAATTTACGTTCCAGAAAAATTTAATCGACATATTTACAACACAGGACATCAGAAATTAATTAATTAATTAATATGTTGGTTATAAACAGTTTGATGTGTTCCATTTTTTCTCCACTAGGGTGCATTTTTACAATATTGCGATTCTTTGGCAATAAATAATTTGATCAGTTTTCAGTGATGAACAAATGAAGCATAACAAACGTTTCTCATTTGTTTTCAAACATCGCTGTTTACATTAAATATATAAATATTTTAAAATAACTATATTTAAATAATGATTTGTGAGTAAACAGCTTAATTTTATTATTTAAATAGTCCTAACAAATGCCACTCTTGATTCCCAAATTATCTAGATACATTGGAAATCACTCGTTGCATTATGACTATATAACTCATGCCCCAAATGGGAGTCAATGACCAATCACATTTCAATGATTTTTATTTACAACCAATCACAGTCTTGTTTCGCCTAAAGTTTACCAACTAAAGTTTATCATAATAAAGAAAGCACCTCCTTTTTAACATTTTGAATAGGTCATAGTATATTTTGCAGTGACTGACCCTCTAAGAAATACGGCTACCAGATTGTATATATAGTGCATGAATGTCAGCAGAACGCGCATGCGATAGATAATATAAAAACATTGTAACAATTGATTATACAAAAAAATAAAAAATAAAAGAAAACGCTGTTTGCACTTTCTTAAACGAATTATTTTCCAGGAAATGACTTTGCAGAAAAATATAATTGACATATTTATATCATAGGACATCAGAAACCTATAACGTTGGTTATAAATTTCTCCACTAGGGTGCATTCTTACAATATTGCGATCCTTTGGCAATAAATTATATGATCTGGTTGCAGTGATGAACAAAGGAAGAAAATGAAGTCAATCGTTTCTCATTTGTTTTCAAACATCACCGTTTACATTAAATATGTAAATATTTTAAAATAACTATAGTTAAATGATGATTTGTGAGTAAACAGCTTAATTTTATTCGTTAAATAGTCCTAACAAATGCCACTCTTGACTTCCAAATTCTCTAGACAAATTCACTCCTCACTTCGTGAGTCGTGAATTTATCAATAATTTGAAATCACTCGTGGCATTATTTATGATAAAACTATTTTAGAATCTGTCCTACGTAGTAGTAACATATAAGCAAAACAAAACTCGTCGATATTACTCGTAATTTGCCTAAATGAGTTCGTTTTATTGTACCAGAAATCATCGTCCCATCATGATAATATTAGTCAAATCCACTGTATTTGCAATATTGGAGCTTTTGTTTTGCTTTGCCTATCAAAATAGCAATTCAAGATTTTTGCTTGTAACGACACAAGTATACATGCATTAGGACAGCTAGACTTTTAAGTTGTTTCATTATAATTGGTTTTAGAATTAGACATAATAATAATTTCATCCATGGCCTTGTGTTTCCGAGCTTCCCAAATCTATGTAAAATTTTTATGTATATGGCCTATACGTAGAACGTATCGAGGGACTTCTTGTGTTAGGCTAGTTTTCCAATGTAGTATTCAAACACTATTTCATGCAGATTCGAACACAGAACTGTCACGGGATACTATGGAGGCCAGGGAGTTTGCCAATAATAGTGAAGACATAAATCTAGCATGAGTGGAGGACAAGAGTTCCGTTTTGTGTGTATACTTTTCTCGAGGATCCTCCCAGGGGACAACTACTTTATCTCTGGCTCAAATACAAGACCTTTATTTTCCTCCCGACCCAAAACCCAATCCCAACGTGTGACAGCCATTTGTTTCCTCAGCAGTAACAAAGAAAAAATGTATAAAAGAAACAAACAGCAATAAATTATCGCCAAAATTTGAATCTAGATAAAAAAACATATAGTCTACTATATACCATTGCTTTTCAACAGTTCTGATATATTGTCTTAAGTTAATGTTGAGTAGTTACGAAACCATGTTGTCCAGTTACATTGAATATGTAGGCAGGCTATGTCAAAATCGTTAACATACGATGCATGCTTAATTTTAGGGAAGTGTAAAATTTACAATTTTTAATATAGCAAATGTTACAGATTACACTCATTACTGTATTTGTTCCTGCACTTTGATGACTAAAGGGGTGAATTCTGTGAAGACTGAAATGAAGATTTTTGCCATAGGCAATAAATAATATAATGTAATAATAATAATGATAATAATAATAATAATAATAATAATGCATCCATAGTAATTCTGCCCGAAGGCAGGTCCTTCACTGCAATCATAGCATTTGCATGCTATGCTTGCAGCTTTACTAGGGAATTACTGTATAGGTGTGGTAGCTTCCCGTTGCTTTCCACACCGGTGAAGGATGATGATGATAATGATGATGGTCTATGATGGCCGATGAAAACCTCATCCAGAAAAACTGCCCCGACCGGGATCGAACCCGGGCCCGCTGCGTGACAAGGCAGCACGCTACCTCGATACCACAGCGGTGGACTATATCAACACATTCCTATCTATTTAATTAAATAAAAATAAAACAATGTTTTATGTAATTCGCATATTTATTAAAATATAAATTACAAACTGCTGTTTCGGTACTTTGTACCTTCTTCAGATATGATTACAAATGAATGAATTTTGTTGTTATAGCACATAACAACTGTAACTATGCAACAATTTTTCCCCTATCTTATATTAATACATCCAATTTATCACTTGTTTTAATTTTCCATAAATTGTGTTCTGTTTTATTTGTTCCATTAAACAATAGGCTTTCCTTAGTTTATTTCTTCTGGATCCATTTAAGAGCAATAAAGTAATTCAAATAGACTATGGTGCTAACATGTTACCCGTGCATTATATAGTATATACAAGATATAAAAAGAAGCGTTTACTATTAATTTGTGGACTTTATAAAGGATAGATCTGTAAGACAATCATTTTATAATGGGGCAATTAATTGCATTCATTAAATGTTATGTATGTTAAACGACGACTTTGGAGTGTAACAAAATAATCGTTTAGCACGGAGTAGTAACTTAGCGATACGGAAGCCTGTCACGCAGCGGGCCCGGGTTCGATCCCCAGTCGGGGCAGTTTTTCTGGCTTAAATGAAAGACAAAAATGGTTATTGTGAGTTATCCGTAGAAGATAAACATACGCTGTCGCGGACTTTTTTGTAGAGTTTTTTGAGATGTTCAATTCTGCGAACATTAATTTGGTGCATTTATTATGGTTTAGGCAGCGTAAGCCATTTAAGCGTGAAAATAGGGACTTTATTTCACGATTTTCACTACAAAGGGTGATTTTTTCGAGTGAAGACGTTGAGAATTATAACTCTCTTATAGCCTATGTCCATTCCGGGAATCTCCTGAACATTTTGCAAAAACCCATCAAAATCGGATCAACGGTATGGCCGCGCATAGAATACGAACAAACAAACCAACAAACAAACATTGATTTTTATATATTAGATATACATTTATAATTATGTTTCCGTTTACTTATTCAACTAAACATAGCAGCGCACGCCTGGTATTAGCTAGTGTAGGGCCTATATATATATATATTGATTTATTTGTCATGATCGTTTTCGGTGTCTAATAGATAGGATCAGCAAGAATCTGTAAATTTATTTGAAAACTTTTTTCATTACAATCTCAATAGCTTCATCGCTTCGAAATTCGCTAATAGGCCCTATATAGGCCTATTACAGGATTCAGATATAATGGATATATAAGAAAAGAATACCGAGGATAACGTGAAAAGACGAAAAAGATAGCTAGGAATATATGAAAAGGAGAAATTTGGAAGAGGGAGATTGAATCAATCTCAAGAATTAGAGGAGAAAAATAACGGAAATAATAATAATAATAATAATAATAATAATAATAATAATAATTTTATTTATATACAAAATGTTAATGTTTACACATCTTTCTGTGCCTAAAGAAATACTGTCATAAGAGGAAAAATTAATATTGGTTATTCAATAGTAGGCCTAGATTATATACGGTATAAGCAATTAAATTGGTATAGGCACGTATGACGAATGCAAGAAGAAAGATTACCCAGGAAAACATTGGAATGGTGTCCACCTGGAAGGAGGAGAGGAAGACCTCGAAACTCGTGGATGCAGGAAATAAGAACTGGAATGAGAGCAAGAGGACTGGAGGACATAGATTGGATGGAGCGAGACGAGTGGAGAAGAAAAATAAAACTTTAGGCACAGAAAGATTAATAATATAATAATAATAATAATAATAATAATAATAATAATAATAATAATAATAATAAAAAATAATAATTTTAAAAACCTTCAATAAAAATCTATTTATCCAATGACTGCACACAAAAAAATCATACCACGCAAGACTTAACAATGGTTACGTTAATGGGAAAGTTACAATGATTGCGAATTTCCCTTTTGTTTGAAGTAGGAGTGTAGTTTACTTAGTCGTCCCATTACTTAGCGAATTTGTGCTGATCGCTAACAACTTATAATCCTCTAGCTTAGTCGGTTGTTTGTTGATATTTTAGATTCAAGATGGAGTTGATTATTGAACACCGAAGTAATCGCACCTTATCCTCCCGTATTATCTATCATTTCGCGATGGTAAATTGCTCGCTCGTAAGATACGTCAAGATTAGAATTGGTCCCGCAAGGCTCAAGCCTAGCTTTACAAGAGGGTTAAATCCTACATTACGAATAAGGAATTCATAAATTTTATCTCGTTGTTTAAGGACGTGTATTGCCTTAAACAGGGGTATATACTGACCGAGTTAGTTCATTTTATATTCATATTCGAAAGTCTGGAGTTCAAATCTTCCCGGGTTTGATTCATTTTATTGTAATTTCTACACGCTTTTCCTTAATCGTCAAAACAATTCTGGATCGTATTTCCATTATTATTGAGAGTTTCGTTGTAAAGTTAAGTAATTCATAATTGGACCACATTCTTCAAAAAAATAACCTCGTGGACTATTGGTCAGCGTTTCTGACTAGAGTTCATGAGGTCCCAGGTTCAATTCCCGTTCAGACCATAGGAATTTTCCTTTAAAAAGACGATTTATCGTCTCATCACAATTTAGGAACAAGATCACAAGACTCTTCTTTACTTTTGATACCACAAACACAGGACATGTCTATACTCTGAATCTTACACAATATCTATGACTAGAGCAAGGAACTTACTTCCCAGTCATGTCAGGGACTGTCAATCGCTATCATTATTTAAATCCAAATTAACTGATATCTTAAGTTCGACACAATGAAAACATTGACTGCATAAAAACTATATAGAGCATTCTATAAAAAATCACCTAGGAAGCTACTTACTTTATTTTATATCACTTTAATTTTATTATATTCTATGTTTTTGTTAGTATTAGCTATACACAATACAAATTTAAGGCTAGGTATGACTAAATTTCCTTAACCAACAAGTAATTTTAATGTATCGATTGTGGTACCCAATAACCTGAATCTAAACCAGAGTCAACCAACTTGCATGTATGCTATGTTATATAGTATTATATCACATCATCATTGTATTTTATTTAGTCTGTATTTTAATAACATCTTAAAATTGTAATACTTATGTAACTTTTGTATAATTCTACTATTCGCTGGTTGAGTGGAAGAGAAGGCCTTATGGCCTTAACTCTACCAGCTAAAATAAAGCATTATTATTATTAATATTAGTATTACTATTATTATTATTATTATTATTATTATTATTATTACTATTATTATTATTACTATTATTCATATGGTTGTCCATGATCTAGAATGTAGTTTAAGTCAAGGTTAAGGACTCTACTTGCTCTTCGTTATCATTTATCACCCATAATATCATCGGGATAACGTAACTCCGCCTTCCAGATTCCCAGCCTAAGAAATGGATTATACAATTCCGCCAGTGCCAATGGAGAAAACCAGAAATGTCTTTAAAGACAAATTGGTGGCTTAAAAATTTTCTGCAAAAAGGAACCAACTTTCGAATTTGAAATATATGAGTTAATGCTATGTTATTGTTCCTCAAGTATCGCTCCATGTCCTACAAAAATTATCCAACCAGCCACCCGCATTCTTTTGTCATCTATGAACCAATTAAGAAAACACTGACAGAATATGTCACATTTCTCTTTCTACAAAAAGAACCAAACAACAAAAATGTTTAAAATCTCAGAACTGAAATTGAGTTACAATTTATCATAAGTAATGCCACGAGCGATTTCCAAATTATCGATAAATTCAAGAATTTATCTAGATAATTTGGAAATAAAGAGTGGCATTTGTTAGGACTATTTAACGAATAAAATTAACCTGTTTACTCACAAATCATTATTTAAATATAGTTATTTTAAATATTTATATATTTAATGTAAACGGCGATGTTTGAAAACAAATGAGAAACGATTGTTATGCTTCATTTGTTTATCACTGCAACCAGATCATATTATTTATTGCCAAAGGATCGCAATATTGTAAGAATGCACCCTAGTGGAGAAATGTATAACCAACAATATAGGTAATTAATTAATTTTTTATGTCCTATGATGTAAATATGTCAATTATATTTTCTGGAACGCAATTCCTGGAAAATAATACGTTTAAGAAATTGTAAACAGTGGTTTCTGTTTTTTGTGGCATAATCGATTGCTACAAATGTTTTTATATTATAACCCGTAAGCACTATCTGGTAACATTAGTGCACTATATATACAATCTGGTAGCTACTTTCGGTCACTGCAAAATAATGCTATGACCTATTCAGAATGTTAAAAAGGAGGAGCTTGATTTTAAAGTGATAAAATTAAATTGGTAAAAACGACTGTGATTCGTTGTAAATAAAAAAATCATTGAAATGTGATTGGTCATTGACTCCCATTTGGGGTATGAGTTAAATAGTCTCATAAAAATAGAAGCTCTTTGATATCCTTTTGAAGTGAATAAGTAAATATTTTTATTTGTGATTTTTTTAAATTTAATTTTAATTAATTTGTTCTCAGTTCAGTTACCTAATGGCTTGCTTTCTTTATGCAGAATGCGATGCACTTAATTTAGAATCAGTATCAGTTAAGTTGTAGAGACTTAAATACAGTCTTCAGATATACGAATACAGAATGTGTATCATATATAATACAGTATGTTGAAGAGTCTACAAATAACAATCATATAAAGTACATAGGCCTATTTGTCTTATTAAACATAAATATAATATATCTACTGCCTTACTTTAAATTTTCTTTGATGTAACCTTGAAAAAATGTATTTTTTAAAGGTTCAATTATCGTTAGAAAAATAATTACAAGTACTGAGAATGGGTTTGGAAATATTCAGAAATCCGGTGCACAATCTAGCGATTAAAAACTATACGTCATCATCCCTTCCAGCCCCGAGTTTGAAATGTTTACAATTTTCATAATTAAAATTACATCCCCGTTGTTATTATATCCTGACCCACTAGTCAGGAAGCAGGTATGAGAATTACTGGGATATATAAATTATTGTAAAATAAATTATATACTCAAGATAAAAAAGTAATTATTTGTAAAATTGTAATCAATGTTGAGATAATTAATTGGTAGAATCACCAATATAATGATTAGAAAATAATATCTCCATGTGGATTACGCTAGTGCAAACGTTTTTATGATCTCAGAAATTAATTCATTCTAATTAGCCATCAAAGTTATTAACTATGTCTAGAAAATTAAGTTGGCAGTATTTGAAAGGAAAATCTTGAGAATGCTTTTCGGAACAATTGAAACAGAGGACCGATGGAGAGCCAGATACAACGACGAGATATATGAATTGTATAAGGAATTGGATATGGAGACATATATATAAGATATCAAAGATTGAGATTGTTAGGACATATCACTAGGATGGAAACCACATGGAAAATGAAGATGGTCTTCAACAACAATCCAGACGGAATTAGATTAAGAGGAAGACCAAGAACAAGATGGTGGAATTGTATACAAGCAGATGTAGAAAGGATTTGGAATAAAGAATTGGAGGGAGTTGGCGATGGATAGGGAAGGATGGAAGAAGGCCATAGAGTAGGTTAAGGCCCAATCGGTCTGTAATACCACCTCAATTAGGAAGAAGATGAACAATTGAGCAGTAAGTTTTGGTGAAAAAAACAGTCTTGGTTCTTATGGACCAGAGTTAGGCTGAGAGGACTATTAGCCTACAATATTTTGTTTTGTATTTAACCTAAAAAAATCTCCTATTTTATTGTCTGCTGTAATTACATGAAATATTTAAAATAGATTATTACCGATTTTATTATTCTTAACATTCGAGTTGGAACTAAATTCCAATGAATGTATGCGACACTGGAATATAATATTCTGAACGGTACTTAAATATATTATTTTTTACACGTAGCCTATTTCTTCCTCACTTTCTCTTAGTTAAGATCGTTTCCGCGAACTTAAATCATGGAGCAGAATGGGTAGCAACTGCCTTACCAATCTTCCGATGAAGAAGAGGGAGAGTGGACAAATTGCCGAAACCATTTAGGGTATTAGCTAATTATGATCCGTGCGAGCTTGGTATAACCCCTAATAATAAATAGCTTATTGGGCACCCTGCTCATTTCTTCCCCCTCCCTCTCCTTCCTGAACTACATCCAACAGCTAGAAGCCGATAATCCATACACTCTAATACTGATAAAGTCTTCTCTCTGAGGCCACCCACAACACCTGGGCCACTTTAGATATCTAATTTGTATACATCTTATCAATTTGGACAGGAAGGTTATGTCTACAAATTTCTACTTTAATCTGACAAACATTAATTCAATGATATTTTAAAGTGTTTATCATTTGTCGAGAAAAGTGATTTTTCAAATTTTTAAAATTTTATATTTTTTATGAATGATAGTAAAATTATCCTAAAATTAAATAATCCTTAATTACAGAAAAAAATACACTTATCAGTATTTTTGTCTTTGCAGTCCTTTTTTAAACTCCCTTAATCATGACAATATACCAGTAGTCTATATGTTTTGAAGTTTTTTATTTCAGGTTTTATGTTCGATAAATATATAAAACGTTTGACTTATAGTCTGGAAATTATAATCTGGAGAGGAATAAAAGACCTCTAGGAGGTGAGATTTAAAAATAATATCCACCTGCTTTCCGATGGAAACGTAGAATCGAAATTTCTTTATCTGACAAAAATTATAAGTCTATTGTCCTTGGTTAGATTCAAAGCTAAATCACGAATCCAGAGGTGAACACGATGTTTATAATCATCTTGTAAAAAATGAGTAATGTTAGTATCAATATGAAATAATTGTAGGAATAAACATGTTTAAAAATTAATATAAAATTATGGAATATTCACCTGAAAGGTCCGTCTCCTCAACTTAATTAATCATTTAACTGTAGCGCTTTCGGGACTTGTCCCATCATCGGCAGGATTCAAAACTGGTGTTTCACTGAAGATCTGGTAGAGGGGGTTGCATGTATTGGGTTCGTTTTCGTTTATCAGGCTGTCGTTGTTGTGAGCTGCTTTCATGATTTCCATCTCTTCGAGTACGTTTATCTTCGCTGGATTATTTTCTCTGTGCATTACTGTTAGGGTATTTTCAATATTTAACATGCGATGTCCTTCATGGATAACGTGTTTTGCATAGCTTGATTTCCCTTCTGCGTGAATGAAGTCTCGAAAATGTTCTTTGAATCTGATGTTAAAACTCCTGTTTTACCTTCCTATATAAAATTTGTTGCAGTCCTTACATGTCAGTTTATAAACTCCTTTGCTGTGGAAAATGTTATTTTCTTCAATGTTATTGTTATTATGCTGTTTAATTTGTTATTGGTTCTGTATGCTATTTTTACGTTTTTATCGGCTTTCTTTAGTGCATTGGCTAATTTTGTCGTTTCTTTTCCTGTGTATGTAAGTGTTATCCATGTTTTCTTGTTGTTGTCAGATTCTTTTTCTAGTTTAGTTATGTTGGTTATGCTGTTCTTCCTTTTTGTTTTTTTTACGAGCTTATCTATGAATTCTTCATTATAGCCATTGGTTTTTGCCATATACTTAATGTAGTTGAGTTCTTGGATATAATTGTCTTTGCTTAATGGGAGTTTCAACATTCTAACATTAAACATGTTTTAAGTTCATAGAATAGTTGTACTAGGCCTACATTAACAGTAGTTAGTTCAATGAGGTCAAAGGGAATTGAAACCTTTAGCAATTTCCATACTGATATATGTAGACAAAACCTCAATTTGAAATTCGAACTTTACTTTTTGAAAGGCAAAATATCTGGATTGTACTTATTCGAGAGTACAGCAAAGTGAACGAACTTAGACAATGTTAATTCAAGTATATTCATATAAAAACGAACGGTAAATTATATGTTACAATAGTTCTCTCTACGTATTTCTCCATCTCGGTGAAATAGAGGCCGGGGTCCATGGATTTTCTTTTCATGGAATAAAGACACTTCCTTCGGAAAGGAAGTAAAGACATTGGTACCGTAACGTACACTTAGCGACGAAAAGAATGAGCCGCTTCAAAAACGAGTCCCCGTTATGGCCCACTGCGCATGCTTCAAAAGCTAAAGCTATGATTCACAAGGTAACGCACTGTTAAATGTTTTTAAATACGCTTGTATTTGGTTTTAATCGTCTTAAATAATTAAATAACAGTGAAGGAGACATGTTTCTAGATATTTACGAGTGTTCGACAAATGCAATATTACTCAAATTGCGACATTTCAAATAAAGTTAACTCTCATTCACAGTACAAAAGAACAAGATAACCAATATTCAGACAACTAACATACGACGTTCGGGTAGCGTAGATCGTTTTAACCACTTACAAGAAGATGAAATATGTATGAAAGCCAGGGTTCGAATCCTTCAACAATCTTTTCTTTTTTATTAATTTGTATTTTCGCAAAATACATCCTGGAAGTGCTATAACATTTAATTCCTGCCACGTAATTTACATCCAATTTACACTATATTAAGTAATATTCCTGTCTTCGTAAACTCTATAACACTATTTAGCTACCGGTATAAATTTAATTGTGTGTGCAGTACCACGTTTTAATAATAATGCTATAAATTTATGTAATATAATATAGCTTCATACATGCATGTGTTTATTTATTTATTACGTATTAGTGAGGAAAAAGTTTAACCCTTCAATTAAAATATTTAGTTTATATAGGCCTATGTCAAGTCCAGCATAATAATAACCCATAGATGATGGACAATAATAACAAAATCATTTTTTTATTGTTCATCAGCCATAGTATAATAATAATAATAATAATAAATAATAATAATAATAATAATAATAATAATAATAATAATAATGAGGATGTGAAGAATGTAATTAACTGGGGATCAAAATTGACTCAAAATATACCCAAGAAAATTACATAAAATATAGAATTCAAAAAGGCAGATCAGTAATAACAATGTTAAATGGCGTTTTGTGGGATAAGAACATTGAATGGATATCAAATTAGAAATTTATAAATCCATAATTCGAATGCTAACATACGGTGTAGAAACTTGGCAGTTGAATAAGAATTTGAGTTTGAAGCTTATGTCTACTGAAATGGATTATTCTAGACGCTCAACTAGACATACTAAATTGGAAAAAAAATCAGAAATACAATCATCAGACAACAAATGAAAGTCCAAAATTCATTATTAGATTTAGTGAGAACAGACACTAGAATGGTACGGCCATACACGTAGGATGCCAAAGTAAAGATTACCCAGACAAGCTTTGGAATGGATTCTGCCTGGGAAAGGAAAGAGAGGTCTACCTAGATTTAAATGGATGGATGATGTAAGGAGAGGTATGGGGGAGCTAGGTCTGGAAGAATTGAAATGTGAAGATAGAGAAGAATGGAGAAAGAAAATACAAATTTAAAAAGCTTTGGACACAGGAAGATGTTTTATTACATTGTAAACCTGTTTGTAACATCCTAATAGTACGTTTTTTCTTTAGGAATGGACAGACAGAATAAAAAGAAAGCATTTTAACAACATAAAAAAATTAACCTCATCGGTAATCGAACCTGCGACCTTTTACCTACGAATCAAGTCACTAATCACTGAGCTAAGCGTACGCTAATTGCACTTGAAAGAATACTCTACAAATGAAGAAGGGAAACGTATTGTAGCTCTACTGTGCAATTAATTTACTCGTGTGAATCGCGCGTTGGAACTTAAAATATTCGAGATCAAGAGTCGGCCCATTCCTTTTGTCATTAAGTGTACATTTGTGGTAAGTAATATAAACCCCAGTCTGAAGAAACAAGCCTCTAAACAGAATTTATAGGTCAGTTTTGAATTCCGATGTTTATTGCCGAAGCGACATTATACAATAGTCACACTAACCGGAACCAGGTTCAGAGATTATTTGTCTAAATTCTATACGACTAGCTGATAAATTTGAAAATTTGCATGCTAAACTTAAGGTTCTGGGCTTTAATTTATTGATATGAGTGACATTTATATAAGTGTATAAGACATTCTTTAAAAAATATTTTAACAGACTATTTAACTCATGCCCCAAATGGGAGTCAATGACCAATCACGTTACAATGATTTTTGATTTACAACCAATCACAGTCGTGTTTCATCTCGCTCTTTATCGATTTCTCTTTATCAGCTCCTGCGTTTGTGGTAAATATAGCTCCTCCTTTTTAATGTTCTGAATAGGTAAAAGCATTATTTTTCTCCAACAAATACATTGAATATAGCAAATAATGAAAAGATTCCTTGATTTTACTGAGTTGTTTACTAAAAAAAATAAATGAATAACCCGTAATGTTGATTATGATATATAGTTTGATGTGTTTTCATTATTTCTCCACTTGGGTGCACTCTTACAATATTGCGATCTTATTTGGCAATAAATAATATGATCAAGGTGCAGTGAATGTACATAACCTCACATTTCTGATTTGTTTTCAAACATCGCCGTTTAAATTAAATATATAAATATTTTAAAATAACTATAGTTAAACAATGATTTGTGAGTAAACAACTTAATTTTATTCGTTAGATAGTCCTAACAAATGCCACTCTTGATTTTCAAATTCTCTAGATAAATTGGAAATCACTCGTGGCATTACTTATTATAAATTTTAATGCAAAAAAATTATCAAAATGCATTTTATTTATTTATTAGAAATTTTGCATAACATTTGGCTTAGTATATTATAGAGGAGACCTGAAATGACTTAATTTTGAAGAAAAAGTATTTGGAATTTCATCGTATAATAAAAAAAATAGCTTTTTAAGATGCTTTTTAAACTGTGTAAAATTATTATAAATGGTATCACCAGGGTCATCAATGTGGATTTAGAAGAAACAGGTCTACAACAGATCAGATTTTTAGTATTACACAGATTTAGAAAAGAAATGGGAATATAATGACACTTTACCGTACATCAGCTATAGGCCTATGTAGATTTAAAAATGATTAAGGTTCAGTAAAGAGGGAGAACTTATATATTGTATCCTTTTGGAGTTCAGAATTCCTAAAAAGTTAGACTTATACGAATGTGTCTAAATGGCACAAAGAGTAGAGTGTGTGTAGGCAAACCGTTTTCGGATACTTTTGAAATTCACAATGGGTTGAAGCAAGGAGATGCAGTATCTCCTTTTCTATTCAATTTTGTATTAGAGCATGTCATCAAATCTTTAGAGAATGAAGAAGCCCCAAAACTCAGTGGTATTAATAGGTTGTTAGTTTATGCTGATGATGTATTTATTGAGCGATAGGGAGGAGATACTAAGGGACCCAACACGCACACACTATTGAGTAATACTAAGAAATTGGGATTGGAAGTAAACATCAATAAAACTAAATATATGTTCACACATAGAAACGAGTTATATAATGGAAATGGACAACTAATGACAAATGAGGGAAATGTTGAAGAAGTGGCTGATTTCAAATATCTAGGAACAATAATTACAAATGGGAAATGAGATACACAAATAAATTAAACATAGGCTCAATTCTGGAAATGCATGCAATTATGCATTACAGGGACTCTTGTGGTCCCAACTCCCTTAAAAAAAACGTTAAACTGAAAATATGTGAAGCAGTTATTCTCCCAGTTATTATATGGATGCGAAAAATTGAATTTTACTTTAAGAAAAGGGAGGAAAGAAGATTTACGACTATTTGAAGAAATACATTTCTTAGGAAAATGTTTGGGCCAAAAAGAGTTGAACAGATATGTGAATGGAGAGAAAACTACATAATAGTGAACTATGATATGTTGGTATAGGAAGCCAGATATAATAACGGTTTAGTCTCGTAGACTGCGATGGCAGGACACGTGGCACGTATGAGAGATGAAAGAGCTACTTGGAAGCTTCTTGTGTAGGAAAACCAGAGGGAAAACGCCCAGTTGGTAAACCAAAAGTGAGGTGGGAGAATAAAATTATCCATGATTTGAGGGAAGTAGATTATACAGGGGATGATTCGAAAATATTAGCTCAGGATAAGGGATGTATGGAGAGATTATGTCCGCTCGGCCATGAACCTATGGGTTCGATAGAGCCAATGAGTTAGGATTTCTACGTAAATACATATTTGTTTTGCATTACTTAAAGTTAAAATTTAGTTATACCTTTACAAATTAGGCCTAATTTGAATGATTAATGACACACAATATGTTTGTTTTCGCATATTTGTCCATATTTAAGGACATGTAGGTCTACATGTTTTTACATACTTCGGGAAACAGTACAAATTTTTACTTAATTGAACGTTTTATTTTAAATATAGGCCTATTCTGTAAAGTATAGTTTCAAAGTTATTCTTGTCAGATGAATGATTTAACTTTATTTTACTAGTAACTGTATTTCAAAGCCGGATTTTTTAATTCATAGAATTTTGAAATCAAGTTGTATTTATGCACATTCTCTTCTTTATTGTTTAGCCTCACCAACGAACCCCCTGTGACAATATAATTGCATATACCTGGCCACAGCAGCTCTGATCCAGCAATTAGCAGAGTCAGAGTCTTCAAAGATTTAACTTAACATGTTCTATAATCAATTGAGTTGGTGTTTTACTTGATGAAAATCCATATTTATTAATTAAATAAAAATAAAACGTAGTTTTATTTGATTTTCATATTTATTATATAATTCAGTGACATCTGTTTCGGTACACTGTACCTTCTTCAGACATGTTAACAAATTATGAATTTCATGTTAACATGTCTGAAGAAGGTACAGTGTACCGAAACAGCTGTCACTGAATTATATAATAAATATGAAAATCAAATAAAACTACGTTTTATTTTTATTTAATGAACTAACATGTTCTATTTAGTAATTCACTAACCTAACAGTTGCGTATGAGATTAGAGTGCATCTTCAGTGTGATTTATATAATATTTGGTATCTTAAAATATCGCAAATTCGTAAAAGTGGGATTGTATATAAATTATTCTCAAAATGAATCACTATTAGAGAATGATAAAGTAATTTTTGTAATGTCTGCCAGAAAAGTTTTCACTACTCCGTATTTCCATAAAAAGTTTTAGTCCACATTTTACGCCATATTTTGAGAATCTATAGCCCATATGTGTCGGCCGCGGTGGACTAGTGGTTATGTTCCTTACCTCTGTTCCCGAGGGTTCGCGGGTTCAAACCCGGCCAAGATCGATGGATAGTTTTAGAATGGAAAAGTCTGAGGAGAAAGTTCTCTGGGAGGGACTTCAAGCCGTGGGTCCGAATCTGGAGACTTTCAGGCACCTAAAAGATCCTTAAGCTCGAATAAAGAGGCTTCTAAGCAAAATTTACCGAACTTTTTTATACTAGTAATACCTTAGTTGCCTACTAGATATCTCATTTAGGGCCGGTTGTACCAACTCAGTATAAGTTCTGAATACATGCTATCTCAAGTATTCAGCCAAAATTGCGTTGTACCACGACAGTATTGCACCTTAGCCGGAGCATAAACTCGGTAGACTTTCTACGGTCCATTCGAAGCCGATTATTGTGAAATACTCGAGTTAACTTTCCAAAATGGCAGCCAGAAACATGTCTAGAAATTTATTTCTGGATTCTGATAGTGACGACGAAAGTATTATACGGTATGTTTCTAAAGACCCGGAAACTCACACAAATCAGGGGAAGACCGGATCATATTGAAAATTACAATGATGAAGAATTTTTCGTCCGCTTTCGCCTTGATCTCATCAGACATCGATTAGAACATAAAACGAAAAGGTAAGATTTTAACATTTTTCGTTTGTATTTTATTATTTTCCACAATCATTGTTTAATATTTGTAGGTGATTATTTAAACATTTTATTTAAAGAGGTATGAGCATGAATTAGCATTAATACTCATACTTGAACCTGTAGCTTCATTAGATAATACTGTATAATACAATGCATTTTATAATAGGGGTTGGAGTTTTAAAAAATAATCTTCTATGAAAGTGTGCTTTTCAAAGTATAATTGCTTTTATTTTACACACTATAATTTAACAAAACATTGAAAGTGCAAATTTTGAGGTTATGTTATTATAATGCCATTAAATTAAAATCTTAATAACAACGTTGGTTATGCCATTGACTTTAAATAAAAAATGTGTATTATGTCGTGTGCCATAACCTTTTTTCTAAACTATCATAAAATTGATAAATTGTTATTGTTATTATTATTATTATTATTAATCAGGATATTATCTGTAACATAACCATAATTTTTTCAACATTCTACAGAAAAATCTCAAGGGGAGCAGTTCATCTTGAAGAAGGTATGGAAGATTGGTTTCGTTTGGTTTCGCTTTTGAAACGAAGCAATTACGTTCAATGTGGATCTGATCATACATCGATTACAACAGAAAGGTAAAAATTTTATATTTAGTAAAAAATATAATAAAAAATAGTCTTCTATCCAAGTGTAATTTGGGCTATATGTTACATACCCACAAAAATGTAACACAAAAGAAACATTGAAGTGTTAATTTTGAGATTATATTACAGTGACCATAACCTTAAACTTAAGTTACAGTAGTGATTATGGTATGAATGTTCAATATGCAAGGTTTGATTATGTTGTACTACCATGGACCTCTAAATTTATACTATAATTTCCAATTTTTCAGCTGTTATTACATTGACACATTATTATTAAAATGCACTGGCTATGTATGCCCAAGAGACCACGTATACTTATTTTGGCTTAAGTTTCCATTAAGTGCAGTGAGAATTTTTTTCTAAGCCCGAGGCAGACACACATGCGCATGTGCCAACAAGGTTTTATTTTCAAATTATTTCCCACCATTACGACAAATTTACATTTTTTCTAACGATTACTTGAACACATTTTTCTATGATATTTAACTATATACGTAACATGAAGACGTGGCAACCATATTGATTTTAAGGAATATTCTATATAACAAAAGTGCAGCCAACATAGGTTATGTACTTCAGAATTTGAGAACTTACTATTTATTTTGGTGTTGCATTCTTTCACAGGTTAGAGTGCTTTTAATTAGTGTTAGGTTAGCTTTTAGGTTGGTCTTTCATAAGTTAGAGTACTTAAATTACATTACGTTTAGCTTTATGTTTTGTTAAATAGCATGTATAATGTTGGCTTGCATCGTGATATTTCCATAGAGTAAACTGCTTCACGTTTGTCGTGCATGCGTCTGGTGTCTGCCTGGGACTTAGAAAAAATTCTCACTGCGCTTAATGGTAAAGATTATTCCTTATTTTATTCATTAGCTGAGAAAACTGGGCAGGTAAGTGTTACACCATATTAGTTTATAGTTTATTGGATAATCTGGTGCACAGTAAGGATAAGTTTACTATTCTGTTTGAAACAGTGGACTAATGTATATGGAATCCTGGCATAGAATACCCAAAACATCACTGTGAAGTTATGACATTTTTAAAAGCTGACACATAGTACACAACACTTGTTGTAAAACCCCCGTTTGCGACCTCCCCTTGAATTTTCTGGGTCGACTTTAGGTTATCTTCCTCTTGATTTCCATCTATGTTCTTGTAATACTGATGCGCCTACGTACTCCTGTCTTTACTAACTTTGTACTTTTTTAAACATTTTCGCTTCCGACTTCACTCTGCTAATTAACTTCAATTTGAATTCAAAATTTAAACTGTTGCTACTGTATTTTATTACAGGAAACCAGGGGTTCTAAGTATTAAGAGGATCAAAATGGATCGCTCACCGCCAACACTCACTTAAGTGATGGCCACAGAGCCTTTCCATCTATCTCACATTTTGCAACAATACTTATAACCATTTTTTTTACAAGTATTTAAATATTTATCTCCATACACAATTATTTCTTTGAAAGCATGCAGAATCATTGTGCACATGTGTGAACGCTTAGAAGAACTTAATACTAGATGGTGAAGCTATCTGTGAAAATTGGAATGAACCAACATTCAAAAAGTATATTCTCAGAAAAAGATGTTCACTCAGTTCATTTTGTTAGGTTCTGATGGGACAGGGAGTTTTTGGGTATATCAGATAGTATATGCGTCATTAAATTAATATGCCAAATAATTTATTTTGTTAAGTTAGGAAGGAGAGAAAGGTGGTTTGTAATCATTCTTAACAAATGTTTGGGCGATGTATTTGAACGTTTTGGTCGCAGCCACATCCTGCCATCTAGTGTCAAGTCTTTAAATTTTCTGTAGAACTTCTTGTGATTCAATCTCAGTGACAACTCTATTAAACTATTGCTCATGCACATGTTTCA
>JASPKZ010003064.1:2820000-2852577 GCA_030220185.1 Diploptera punctata | reverse complement strand
AATACCATAGGCATTTTTCCTTAATGGGAATTAGATTGCCCATGGTCTGAAGTTTAGGTTAAGGACACTCGTGGCGCTTCATTATCATTTATAACTAGGGCTGAAGAAAAGTATTGGTTATAGGCTAGGTTCCATCGTACTTAGACCACTATGTTTACAAACTGCACGTTGACACGAGCTACTTGGGACAGACTTCTAGTACAGTCCGCTTTTTGTAGGAATGGACTCATCTTTGCACAATTTTAGTTTTGGCATTCTGATACAACCACACGTCATGTAAACAGGTCTATTACTGAGGAGAGTCGAACATACACACTCTCCGCTCCGAGCAGGCAGTGGAGACGCTCGTCAAAGACACGCATTTTGTAAACAATGTGTATAGAAATTAGTTACTATCTTGATACCGCTTCTTTTTTTTTAGCCCTATTTATCATCCTTCATATCATCGGGGTTCCTCAATCTTGAAATGGATTACAATTCCAACAATGCCAGGGGAGAATGTCATAAATGACAACCTGGTGGCATTGGACAAAACAAATTACGGCAATGGTTGTAAATATAAAGAAAAGTATTTTTAGGAAAAATGTCTTCCGTGGTATAAACCAAATAACCGTACTGGGGTCTGGTTTAGAAAATCATAACAATTAAAGTAAAAGAAAAAAGCCACGATTCGGTATTTAATCCATCTTCTTCACAATCGATCATACTTTGCAATCTAATGGGCATCAAATTAACTAGAATTTTCAAATAAGGAGTGTTCTGAGCCACGACATCCCAGTCATGTAACTTAACAATCCTGAGCATATGTTTTTAATTTGGAAGAGAAGTAAATTTTTATTGGTCCCTAGCGTTGAATTAAGGGAGTTGGGGACAACTCGTTGCAGAAATTTGGGTATAGAGCCAATTCGTCTTAAAATTAAAATTGGACATAAAAGTGATGTATTATTATTATTATTATTATTATTATTATTATTATTATTATTATTATTATTATTATTAAAATGATCACAGAGATAATTCGATACAAACACAATTCTTATGTTTCGAATGTTCACAGAGACAATTGTATAAAAAAACAATTGATTGGTCAAGAAATTATTCGTCATATAATTAAACGTAACCACAGAAATGATTCGTCGTTTAATAAAAATTGGTCATAGATACAGTGCGTTATTTTTAAAACTGGTCTAGATATAATTCAATATGTAACTGAAATAAACAACAGTGATAAGTCGTTTTACAAATACAAAATAAGTCGAAATAGTTCGTCATGTAATTAAAATGTCATAAATAACAATGAGCAACAACAAAAAAATAAACTTTTTTGACTCAGAAAGAAACATATATATGATTCTGATAGTATCTGTTCTCCTGAATTCAAATATGATATCGGTTTTTCTCCATCAGGCACGGTTTTCAAGAGACAGGAATTTATAGTTTCAAACACTTTAATATTTTCTACATTCGTAACTACACAATATTCGAACATTCTAACTCACCTAGAAAATAAGAACTGACGATTTTCGGCTACATTTCGCCTGTGAAGAATCCCTCTTGATGGTCCGAAAATAATCGGCCAGCATATTAGGATTCCATTTGCCTTGATATATCTTTTCCACAGCTGAAATCTCCTGATGAAAGTGTTCCCCGTTTTATTTTACAATGGACAAATGTACGAAAAAATTTTATAAAAAATTATTATTTATATCCATTAATGGAAATTGAAATAAAAAAAATTGTGGGTGATGGAAAAATTCCGAATACATATTTGAAAACACGATAAAAAACTGCATTAAATACAACTATTGATAATTAAATTATATTTAGTCTGTTCATCTTATCTCAATATTAATTAATATTATTTTTAGTCTGTTAATCTTACTTCAATATTAATTAATATTATTAATATTGAGGTGAGATGAACAGACTAAAAACAATTTAATTAAAATAACCTCAAAACATCACTTCTTAAAATAAAGTATAAGTTACAACTATTGGTACTTATGAGACAAAAATCATGTTGACCAATGTAATCAGTCATATAATTAAAATTAGTAGGAGAAAACGGGACATATTAAAATTAGTCAAAAATATTGTATCATATAATTAAAACTGATTACAGAGGAAGTTCGTCATAATTAAAACTGGTCTAGATATAATGTTCATATAATTAAAAGTAGTTAGATATAATCTGTCAAATAATTAAGACTGATCAGAGATAATTATACATATTAAAACTGGCAGAGAGTTTACTTAAAATAATAAAAATTAACCATAGTTACAATGAAAATTGGGCACAAAACAAAATACACTTAAAACTAAAACAGGGCTCGATCTTACAGCTTCGAACTGACGTTATTCCACGAGAGGTAGATATAGCATAATTCATTCTGAACGACCACCGTTCAGAAACGTGTTCAATTGTGCATTTACGAGTGCATGCATTATGTAACAATGCCAAAATCCGAAGTGGAACATACAAAATATTCACTCTTCAAGAGTACCGAATGGACTCTTTTATTTTTGCTAACTGTACCTAATAGTGGTAAGTAATTCTAAAACAAATATTTCCCTGTAATAGCATGCTAGATTTTTATTTTGCGTCAAGTATATAGTGGATTACATCACCTCACTGACAAACTTTTAGAAACGATAGGTCGTGCAGAGAGGATCATTTTGTTAACATTATTCTCAAACATATCGTTAATGAGTTCTTCGCATTTGTCGAAGTACTCGTCCGTAAGGTTCCAACATTTAATAAAAATAATTATACACACAATGTATTTTATTAAAATCCTTCCGATTGTATCTTTAACTTGTCGTGGAGGAGTGATTTACTGCTTAAATTATTCCGAGAACTATATCGGCGGCATCTTTGTTGTCGAAAGAACCACCAATGCCTGACGGTCAAATGCGATAAGCTAGACGAAAAAGTAAAAATAAAACTGCCAAGAGATGCGGACAACGGTTCCACAGACTTCAAGTTTCCGGAGAGTGTTTGAGAATAAAATTCTCAAGAAAAAATCTGGACCAAAGAAAGACCAACAGACAGGTGAACAGAAATGCCTACATAACAGTAACCCACATTATATTTATGGAAAACCGTCCACCGCTGTTGTCTCGAGGTAGCGTGCTGCCTTGTCACACAGCGGGCCTGGGTTGATCCCCGGTCAAGACAGTTTTTCTGGGTGAGGTTTTTGTCGGTGGTTTTTCCTCATCTGTAAGACAAATGTCAGGAAAACTTTAAGGCCCAAACGGTCCCCGAAATCATATGGTCATCAGTCATATTCATCTTAGATTATGTTTAGAATTAAGGGTTCTCCTGGAGCACCACTATCATCATCTCTCACATCATCGGGGCAACGTAACCCTGCCTTCCTGGCGGCCCAACCTCAGAAGTGGGTAACAATTACGCCATTGCCAGGAGAGAATACCAGAAATGTCTAAAAGGAAAAAAAACTGGTGTCAAAAAATAATTATGGAAAACCACATGTAAAGAAGAAGAACACTCCAATCAGCAGAACTTGTGGCAGGAATGAGGAATGAAATGCACGGTATTATGACCCTTACGAAACCACTAAACCTGAGAACAAAATTATAATTGAGAAACTATTAACACACGACACACATAACCCCCCCCCCAATTATTTTTGCGCGATAGTGCGTTTTGTCGTACTTACAGCAATGGCGACCATGATTGAAAGTTCAACTTCGTACACTTCGGGGTTGCCAACCTAAATAACTATACTGTAATATTACATATTACAAACCACGTGTGGGAAGTAAAATCATTAACCTTTATGTATTCTACGCACTATGTATATACAAACAATATACAAAAGGTAGTGTTAATATACATTATACGAAACAAATCACTGCATTTTAAATTAACTTAACTTTATTTCAAACAATATAAAACAATGAATACGTACTTGCCGTAATTTTATGGTGTCACATCCTCCTGTAGTTTTAACTAATAAATATTGCCCACACTGTTAATGTTAGTCAACTGTTTATAATGAAAGTAAATATTTCCAATAAAGATATTATTTTACTAATATTTATTATTTTGAAAACACCATCGCGCTAAAAATAATGTATAACGCACGTTTGTGATGTGTTTTGCTGAATTTCGGAAATTAAGAACCTCGCTTTCGCTCGATTTTTAAACGTTTGCCACTCTTCTGTAAAAACCACTTCCCAACCTCACATCGTATTATGCTATTAAATCAAACAATGCTTAGAGCAATTTGTTACGACCACCAAATTAAAAACACAGATGTTAAATTTTGGGCAGACGAGGTTAGAAGAGAACTCCAAAAGATTGGGATGGGCTGGATATGGGAAAAAGGGACTGAAAATCGCAAGAACGTGTGGAGAAAAATAAGGAGGAGGTACTTAGATATAAACCAACAAGATACTTTCGCCGAATGTACAGGAAAACGCTCACTGTGTTTACAAAGAGACCTAAAACACGTCTGGGGAAAAGAATCGTATATACTCAACCTAGGATTTAAGGAGAGATCAGGGCTTGCTTGGTTTAGGCTAGGGGCATAGTAATTTCTAAAAATTAGCGACGATCACGATATGCGAATATGTCCAATGTGCGGGAACTTTGAAGATGAGATACATATATTAGGAAAATGTAATGATTTAGAATATTGGAGACGTCAGTTATTACCGGAAAGATTTCTAAATTCAAATCGGGAAAGATTGGCATGCTACGAGTTATTGGTAAATCCAGAAAATTGGATAAACCTCGGTAAATTTCTGGACAAAACGCGGAAAATAAGGACAACACTCATTCATGAATAAATATATGTTATCAAAATGCAATATCATTAATTATTAACAATTATATATAAATTAATTAGTGTATAATGCTATTGTGTTATGATTTAATTGTAATATTAATGTGTTTTCTTTATGTAATTGTAATGTTAATGTTTTTAGTGTATAATGCTATTGTGTTATTATTTAATTGTAATATTATTATTGTGTTTTCTTTATGTAATTGTAATGTTATTGCTGTTTTTGTTGTTTATTTTTCTTTACACTAGTACCAATTATTACTTTATTGTAACGGACTGTCAACAGCACGTACGGCTTACTGCCCGTGCGACCCATATTTGTAAATAATATTGTAAATATCTTTCTTTTTGTCTAATAAAGTCCTACTACTACTACTACTACTACTACTACTACTACTACTACTACTACTACTACTACTACTACTACTACTACTACTACTACTACTACTACTACTACTACTACTACTACTACTACTACTACTACTACTACTACTACTACTACTACTACTACTACTACTACTATTACTACTATTAAATCCCCATTTGTTTTCTTTTTTGGTTCCCTTTGAATCATATTAAGGGCAATAACCAGTATATATATTCTTAAACTTTTCTTTGGAACTGAAGAGGTTAAATTGTATTAATGCAGGCGAGAAAATGAATCATCGTTTTATGTATGAACTAGCACCATTCCCAATATCGTTGGTCGGTGTAAACAGAACATGCGAAAGGGAACCAAATTCAACTTCTGTTCTGAGTTCACTCCACTCTACAGCAGCATCCCAAATGAGACCAATGCATTTGTAGTAAAGGATGGTGGATGTTTTTATAGAAATCTGCTGGCACTACAACAATTCAGTAATAACAATTGTACTATGTTATTTGTTAGCTATGTGAAAACCTCTTTGGTAGAATGTCCCGATAGTTTCTGACGGATAACCTGAAAAGCCAGTCAACAACAGTGTCAAAAGCTGTAAACGAATGATAGGGTCTGCTATTCACACTTTTAACATATCAAACTCCACAGCCATGCAAGTAGCTCTTAAAACAAGGCATTGGCTAATGGCAAAACAAGATGCTTATAATCGCCCGTGTTATCTTTATTCAGAATAAGTAAACTTCCTAGAACTTCCTAATCTTTTGGACTCAGTTTTAACGAACGTCTACCTTGAGGAAACTCATGTGGAGTGTGACCATTATTCAAGCTTATCGTAAACTTCCGAACCACACAGTATCCTCATGAAACAGTATAATTTCAGCGGATGTGACTCCACCCTGCCCAGAAAAAAAGTAGCCAGTGTCCGCCAGGAAATCCCCTTCTCATGGAACTGATTGCAATGTTCATTCACACAAATTTCAATCAATAGGGCTTAGCCATTATTGGTAAGAAACGTTTAGCGGCTACTTATGGCGTTGATATGACGAAGGACATATTGAATGCCTCAAATATTAGCTTCTCATAAAGTGGGTCACCAATACTAACGTTTATTTTGCTCGATTTTCCCCAACATAAAAAGCTGCAAGCCACCATTCGTGTAGAACTTGCCATAAAGTAAAGAAGTGCTATATGTTAACACAAACCCTATAGATTGAGGACAGACGCTACAATCAGGGATTTACTCACTAATTACCACCATTAATGCCATTGCTATGAAACTACAACACTTGATATCTTGTACATACAGAACAGGATACAGAGGGGGATGCAGTTGTCACTATACCGGATTGAAATGATCAGCATATGTATATTTTGCTGAGGAAACGTAACTCCTCAAATTTTAAATAATGATAATTATGGAATTTCGTCCACTGGGCGAACACTAATATTATTAATAATTAAACAAATAAAACAAATACATCTGTCTTGGAATAATAGAACCAGATGACAATTTATATAAACTTAAAACGATATATTGAAAGATATTCGTATTGGACAGGTTTTTTAAGATTTTTTTTTCTAAGACTTACATTCACGAGACTCCATAACCAAGAGACTCATAAGAACTCCAAGGAATATCTGAGACGTTTTTATTTCACTTTTATGTTGCGAAGCTTGGAATCTTAGTCATATCACGTGCATAATATTTGGATGTGTACCAACAAGCTGTGCATTTATATCGTTCTGTGTGCAATCATTATGTTGTGCAAGTTTACCGATATTTAGTATTTTAATACACTATGAAATGATGACACAAATAACTCATTGAAGCAATCAAACCCGGAGGTTCTGGCTGCATGGAAACACGCTCTCCATATACCCTTGTCCTGAGAAAATGTTTTCTAATAATTGTTTCTGTCATTTGCCTCCCTCAAATCATGCTAAAGTTTATTCTCCCACCTCATTGTTAACATTGTCACTCAGTTTCTTTTTTATACAAGAAGTTCACATACGCCTTATTCGTTCCCTATCCGTGTCTCGTCCCCTGTCCATCGCAGCGTAAGAGAATTAACTATCCTTAATGTATCTGGTTTCTTACAAACATCATGCAGAACACATATAGTTTCCTCCATTCATCTATCTGTTCGTCTCTTTGGTCGAAACATTTTGAATTTTATTTTTAAATAATCATTTTAATACTATATTAATTTAGAATACCGTATTTCGCAACTATATAACAGGAAGAATAACCGTTCAATGCAGTTGTAGTTTAACATTTTTGTAGCAATATTGGGATAGCAAGAGTCCTTCTAACAAATAAAGGTATTCATTTATACATTCAGTTTATGTTTAATTTCTTATGAAGCTATTTTCGGCTTGTAATTATTGTTTTTAGCTATTTTAAAAACACACTTTATCAAAATGTTCTTAACTTTTTTGTTAAGTGACCATTTTTATTCTGTAATGTAATTTTAGGCGTGAACATATTATGTTTATGTTAACTGTTACTGGCTTCCAGTCACAGTTTCTTACGTGATGTGTGATAAAATATAATTAATAATTAATGACATTGTTACCTTACGTATTTAAAAATAATTATTTATTGGCTATTAAAATTAATTGGAAATATTTAAGATGCCGAAATTACTGAAAACACATTAATTTCGTTGACTCCCAGCTACATCCGATGAACTCTTGGACTATAGTGGGAACGGAAGAAGAAGCGCGCCCAGATTCACCAGAAGGCTTGTACTGCTGGCAGATTCCTCGCTAGTTTCAAACACGGCGGAAGATACGTCCCCGTCTGGTGAACAGGCAGAACGTCGATGGATCTGTGAGACACTGTAATGTCCGATGAACTCGTCTACCAACTGTGGAGTGTGCTGTCGCCAGGAGTGAGCGTCCTAGTGTACAATTAAATTGTGAGCAAACCTTGAATTTGGAGGTGGGTTAGCTCACGAGTCCAGCAGACTTGGGCGTATGGACAAATCACCAGAGGTAACCCAGAGAGTGGATGGAGGGTCCAGACATGTTCACACACTAGGCTTTCAATAGCTAAAATTTAATTTAGAGCCCAATAAGGGCTCATATTGTTAAAATGTAATTATAATATCTCATGCGCATTTTTTCCCCGGAAATTGACGAATTTGACTCGCAAGTATTTATAATTTATAAATTACAGAACACAGAAGCCTGTTCAGCCAAAACATATGAAATGCATAACTTATATCCATTTTATTAACAGTATTTTTTAAAATTTCATTCAATAAATAGTTTTATAAAATTTTACTAGATTTTCGTCTCTTTTGATTATTCAATCCTGTCGCTAAGCTTCTCTGGAGAATAATTATTTTCAATGCGATGAAAACTGTTGTGTGATGTCCATGATAATATTTTAAGAAAATAATAATAATATAACAATGGTAACAATTGTTATAATAATATCAACAATCACATATATCCATTCGCATTGAAAACTTTATGTAGTTCATTAAGGTAAAAATGTGTTGAATTCCTTTGAAGAATTAAATTATATTTAAGATGATCGGATAAATAGTACTATATTTTTAACCCTTCTATAGCTATTATCTCTTATTTCAATTCGCAAAGGTAATCCCCATTTTATGAGAAAAAAGGAAGAGTAAGGAATGGGAAAAGAATGAGGTAATAAAAAGGGAATTTGTTTCAGTGAAACAGAAGTAATTTCTAACACATTAAGCAGCAGCAATACAGGAAGCTTTCTGCTCAATTTAATAGGAATTCTGCTTCATTACAGAATAGGAACCTGAGAGACTATTGGTTCTGCTCGAGTAATCGCTTGCAAAGTAACAAATAACTTGAAAACCCTCAGGTAATTACTCAAGCACAGATTCAAATACGATTATTATCCACTAAAGTATCTTGCAAATAAACTATAGCACAAGTATACTCCAAATTTAATATTCACATGTAGAATTTAGCACTCTTAATAAATATGAACATTTTGTGATTGAATAAAATTAAACTGTCACAGTTTTATATGATTTTCATATTTATTCTAATAGAAACTCATTGTTTTTCGGTACACTGCGCCTTCTTCAGACTAATAAACGTTGACAGTTTTATTTCATTCAATCACTAAACATGACTGATTTCAATGAAGTAAACACCAAATCAATTGATTAAATATTAATCTATTACGTGGAATTTCAAAAGTTTATAAAAATTCGTACAGACCGAGTGAGTTAACTCGTTATCGTTCGATGTTAGAATCGATTAATCTGGTATCAGGTCTCGACTAAACTATCACGTTTTTATCATAAGTAATGCAATGAGTGATTTCCAAATTATCGATAAATTCACGACTCACGAAGTGAGGAGTGAATTTGTCTAGAAAATTTGGAAATCAAGAGTGGCATTTGTTAGGACTATTTAACGAATAAAATTAAGCTGTTTACTCACAAATCATTGTTCAACTATAGTTATTTTAAAATATTTATATATTTAATGTAAACGGCGATGTTTGAAAACAAATCAGAAATGTGAGGTTATGTTCATTCACTGCTGCTTGATCATATTATTTATTGCCAAAGAAGATCACAATATTGTAAGAGTGCACCCAAGTGGAGAAATAACGAAACACATCAAACTATATATCATAATCAACATTACAGCTTATTAATTTATTTTTTTAGTAAACAACTCAGTAAAATCAAGGAATCATTTCATTATTTGCTATATTCAATTTATTTGTTGGAGAAAATGTTTTGACCTGTTCAGAACATTAAAAAGGAGGAGTTTTCTTCATCACAAACGCAGGAGCTGATAAAGAGAAATCGATCAAGAGCAAGGTGAAACACGACTGTCATTGGTTGTAAAACAACATTCATTGAAACGTGATTGGTCATTGACTAGCATTTGTGGCACTAGTTAAATAGTCTATCTAAACAAATTCCGGATTTAGATTTTCGTTACCGTTAATAATTTTCGTCCCTCGGCATAGAATATTTGGTAGAGTTCCTACCTTCCATTTCAGCGGCCTGACTTTTATTACAGGAGTTGGGTAGTATTTAATATTGACCTGAAAGTGAGTGTGTATCCCTAATTCGAGGTTAATTATATATATTCGGCGGTTTCCCTGGATTTATGTCAACCGTATGTGTATTTATAACTATCCTTGCATCCAATATAATGTTGTGTGTTCTAAATATGTCTCATGTTAGTATAATTCTATTTCTTACTGTTCGAGATACAATTACAGTGTTTATTTCTAAATTCATTTTGAAAATAAATTCTTTACTGGTTCAGTAGAAGATGAGGTCTCATTCGCTTAAATCTGCTAGTTTAACCTTTAAATTAGCAAAAACACCCCTCAGGGGTCAGCATCTAGGGGATTATGTGGATGGCGACCAAAAGGTGCCCAAGATGTGCAAAACATTGCTTCCACTTACTGGTGTTTTGACACTCTTTTTTAACTTTACTATCTAACCTCTCTTGGTTAAACTCTTGTTTTTTGACGCCAATGCTATTAGGGCATCCGAGGGCTAGGGAAAGCTTTCCTTTCTTCCCATTTCTTCTTTCCTTTATTTTCTTTTCTTCTCCAGGAACGCTCTCTGACCAGCGGCTATTAAGATGGCAGCCCATCACTGTTCTTGCCTTCCTTTGGCCAGCCACCAATCGAAGGGACTTATTATTATGCTTTCAAATTCGTCTCACAAGAATTTCCCTCAAACGCTGGAGGGAAAATTTTCTATAGGATCGTAACAGGCCTTGGCCTAATACTTGGAATGAAGAAGAAGAAGAAGACGAATTAGCAAAACACTCGTGCCAGTTATTAAATTGTGGCGGACCCCAGTGAAAACGAAATGGTTGTGTAACTGTTATTAGGTCTATTGTGAAATTCTAAAAAAAAAAAGAATTTCTCTAGTCAGTTTTAGTTTTTTTTATTAAAATTGTTTAATGAATCAAACCAATTTATGTATGTTTATAGGATACATTCTTAATTTAGGGTTAAATAAACTGAAGGGTCCAGGGGAAAAAACGATGAATGTCACATTAAACTCAAACTGAGATAAATGAATTTTAAGTTTTGAAACGCTATAATGTCATTTCAACCGTAAACATTATTTTCAAAACCTTTATTAAACGTTAACCCATAGCTTCTTTTTAAACCGTTTTCGCCTTTTAAATGTTACTAGGGAACCCGTACAAACAACTAAGAATATGAAACATCAGTTTTGTTGATTTTGTGACATTCATCGTTTGTTCCCCTGGACCCTTCAAATCTTTTCAAGGTATTTAATAATTATTATTGGCATTTGTGATTGAAATTTTCTGCTTCTGTATACAACGCAGCATACAGGGCAATTGGTCTGCAAATCTAAGTATGGTGGGTAAGTTGAACCAAAATGAGGAAAGGCAAAAGAGATTGCCAAAAAAAGTATAATTATGTTAATAGTCACCACGATTTTATAATTAATTTTTCTCATGAAAAATAAAATTAGAAACGACGTCTAGTGTATCCCTCCCTGTTCCTTGGTTAAAACCAAAACCTGTTACTAATTGATCAGTAGGGTTGACGTAAGATGCAATTCACTATACATCTGCTTTAAAGAGAATCAATATGAAATATGTGTTCAAATGGCACTGTATGCCCACTTTTAGTCCTTCGGTATCCGCGCTAGAAAAGATAGAGGGAGTTAAGGTAATCTACTTTCAATCTATACACCGCTTAGGCAGCCCTTCTTCCATACAGCCTTTTAACATAATTGTTTTGGTGCACAGTTAAGTTTCAACTGTCCCAGAATGAAGCCATTGCGCATGATCAAAAGTCAGCTGTTTGGTTCACAAGTTATACAAATATTTGAGAACTGTAAAAATCCGTTCTGTATTTCGTTGTCTGTAATTGAATAGAACATAATTTCGCGTAAACGTAAATAAAAAGTGCGGTTAATGCTTGTTAATAAAACAAAGCAAATCAAAAATAAAACAAAACAAAGAAAAATTAATTGATTATAATGGACGAGAGGGGAGAGAGATAAACTAAGCATGGCAGCGGGATCGAACACGCGGACCCTGATTCATGGCGAAACAGAAGCTTCCTCCTCTAAACCACAACCGTCCTTGCTAAAAACTGACTGCACGAAGGCGATGCCATACTCCAGGAGCCTTACTTGTATAATGAAATTATATATTAACTTGATTTAATTTAAATTAATCAGACGCGTTTTGTTTTCATTAGTTGTGGAATTAATCTTGTTTTATTGTCTTGTGTTTTGTAAACAAAAGTTAATTACGACGCGACAATTATTATACATTTTCTATTATATAGGTGAAGCTGTTTACTTTAATTTAATTATTTCCATATATATATATATATATATATATATAGATATGCCTATGTATATACAAATGTATTTATATAACGAAGCCTTGTAACGTGTAGGCATTATAAAAATTGACGTTATTTAAAAAAGTCTTGACCAGGGATCGAACTTGGGGGCCTGCGTCGTCCCAAGAGGGTATCTTACCGACTGCTCACTGGAAGCGAACGGTAAAGAACACTGCATGAAGAAAGACTTATTCCGCCGTGTGTGATCTCAAAAGGAGACAGAACAGGTAATGACTCTTAATAGTGTGAATCGCTCTTCAAAACTTTTAAATTTCTCCGTCAAGAGTTGCGCCATCTTCTTTTTAAAGCTTGTTGTTTACCTGATGTATAGGGTATGCTTATATTGTGAACGGGAGAGAAGTCAAGGATGAGTTTAAGTATTCTGCGCTAGTGTAAACATTATTGTTTGAGAGAGAGGTCAAACAGAGTGTCAGCATGTAGCCTCTTTACCCAAAACAATTACCAAGGGAACGGGAACGGGAACGATTTATGTCCCTATTCGACAGACGACATTACTATCAATAATACCAAAGGACTTTTCAACTTTTTTAATGGGAGGGGATTTTGAATTTAACCAATGTATGTCGCGCACAATTTTAGCGATTATAAATGTAATCCCATCACTCTTCCTAGCCCCAGGTTTGAAAAATTTACAATTACAATTTGATGCTCACTGGAAGTATCGAACCCTGAGCCTCAAATAAGGAAGCATGTATGCTACCCTCCTCTCCTAAGCTACTATGACGGACATCAATTTATTTCAAATAGAATTTTTATTGTATCTGCGCTTCTGAGTCAACTTGAGTTTAACTCTTCCACTTGTATGATTGAAAACTCTCCTCCCATCGGACATGAGCTTCAAACCATACGGTAGAGGTCACTCTGAACAGCCTGTCAGATGTAAATAATAGCGGAATTCAGACATACAGACGAAGGTCTACATATTTCGGTGGAATATAAAAGTTAGGAACTGACTGTTCGGAATATTTTGAGTCAAATATAATATTAACGTAGAATGGTAATTCTAAACTATTGCTGTAACCTGACGGTACAGTAAGTGTTCTAACATCCTTCCCTCAGATGTTGCGTATAATGGTCTCATCGACCATACGTTAGTAACATATTTAAGAAATAATAGATCCATCTCCATTCATTACACTCTGCACACAAATCACAGTTTATCAATAATCAGAATTTTATAATATTTATTTATTTATTTATTTTTCAAATGCTCCAGGTTGTCATTTAGACATTTCTAGTGTTCTCTCCTGGCATGGCTACACTTCTGAGATTGGGGCGCCTGGAAGGCGGGATTATGCTGCCCCGATGATATGAGAGACATTATTATCATCGAGACCTGGATATTTTCTGCTTTTGGAATTTTGTAATAATGCATATAATTCTTCAATTGTAATATTTTCATTTGTATCATCAAAGTATATATGATATCGTTACCAGTTGCTCAAATATAATTATCAAACCATAGTTCATTATATATTTAATCCATTCTTGTTCAGATATAAAATTAATTTTTAATTTATCATTTGTTTGTAGTTTTAATTTTCTCAATATTTTGAAACTAATTCTTCTGCTTTTTAAATAGCTCCTTTCATTCCATCTTCTTTTTGAAGTAAAGACAAATTTAGCCCCGAAAATAGAAAATTATTTCCTTCTCTCAATTACTCTCTGTGCCCCAGAAACATCCCGTTCCAAGGACATAAACTTGTCCCAATCATTTCTTCTAACTTCTCTGGATTTTTTACGGAATTGAGCACAAAGTTTTTTATATTCAATAAAATGTTCTTTTTTAACAGATTGCAAATATATTTGGAATGTATTAAATCCTCATTCCATGTTCTCATGTATTTCTTTGATTTTGTTTATTTATAGCCAAAGACTTTCTTGTGCTCCTTTTAAAATGCAGTGTTGTATGT
Organism: Diploptera punctata; assembly: GCA_030220185.1. Taxonomy (NCBI): domain Eukaryota; kingdom Metazoa; phylum Arthropoda; class Insecta; order Blattodea; family Blaberidae; genus Diploptera; species Diploptera punctata. Next base: position 2,838,084 of record JASPKZ010003064.1, on the reverse strand, counting down.
GTATCCAGAATTCATTGACATTAGGATTTTCTAATAAATGACCGAGTTTTTTTTAGTCTATTTTGATATAGGGATTTTATGCTTTATTCTTCCAGGAGGTGTACCTTTAATAATCTATTTTCTTTTGAATTTCATAATATTAACAAAGTTGAATTCCGTATAATTTCATATCCGCTTGCGGTAACATATATCGCAATATTGTCAACAGTAAATCCATCTCTTGAGTCCGTGGGCTAGCAATCTGAGGATTATGCCTTGGTGCAGAGCGCTGAGACATGCGCCGGTTCGTGTCCACATGGGAAAAGATTTAATCTCACACAATTTCGACCAATTAGGGATCGGTACATATATGTACACGCGTGAGGAATGCAGATAGCTATCATTAGTAGCATTCAAATTGGGATAACTAAACCAAAATGCTGTGGGACTCGAAATGCTTACCACGTCATCTTAAAGATGGCAGGATGATCGCCCTCTATAAATTGCACATGTGGATGAGAGATCAGAAAACTGCTGTTAAGCCAAGTAGCTTCTTGTCTCTCTTACCATGGGGGAAATGCAAGTATAACAGAGTTTGTGATACTTGGATTTTCAATGGCGTAAGAGGTTTTAAAGTCCCCTGAACTTTGTAGCAATTTACAAAATATTCTATTCTTTATGGGAAGTAGCAGAAATGGAAGGAGGTGTAGATTAATGACTTGAAGAAAAACACTATCTCTTGATTATAAACTAAAATGTGTTTTGTACTTGTATTATAAGCCGTGTGAAATAGTGAACAAGTTATAACCACATTTGTTATTCGTCCTCGTGTAGCTGAGTTCAAGTGCTCTAATTTATTAGCTACTGCATGGTACGAGGATACATTAAAAGTAAAGTATATAAGGATGTCATAATAATAAACTATTTTTATTTATCCTTACATAAATACACATTCAGCATCCAACTTTAATATTTTTATGCGTGTACTGAGAAGAGGGATTACTTTTTATCATTTTTACTCGGTCCACCGCTGTGGTCTCGATGTAGAGTACTGCCTTTACACGCAACGGACCCGTGTTCGATTCTAGTTCGGGAAATTTTCCTGGATGTTGTTTGTTCGGGGTTTTCTTCACCTGTAAGTCAAATGTCAAGAAACGTTAAATCTCAAACGGTCCCCGAACACCATCTGGGGGTTGAAAGGTAAAATTCCTGCGGGAGGCCAAAGGGACCCAATATCAATAGTGGGAGATAATCTACTATGGAAGAAGGCTAAAAAATGAAAGATTAGAAAAATACTTCTGAGATAATAAATAAGATTATCCCCCATCATTACAAACACTATCATACCTGTATCATTTAGATTAAGTTTGGGATAAGGCCTATCCTGGAGCATCATTACCATCATCAAATCCTCTCACACCATCGGGGCAGGCGTAACTCCGCCTTTCAGGCACCCCATACTCAGAAGTTTGTAAAAACTAGAAATCCAGTAACGACAAATCTGGTGGCATTGAATTTATATATGTATATATATTTTTTCTTAAAAGAAACCATGTCACGGGAAAATATAAAATAGATACCATTTGATTTATCGTTATTCAATTAAGGATATGCAGATGTTTCAGAGCAATTAATAGGTATTTGCGATACTTGCGAGAAGAGCACATCTTTATTGTGTGAATGTAAAAGCTTATGCGTGAGGCTCTGACGAGCTCTTACATTACACTAGTAAATGAAAATCGTGTGCCTCTCTGTGGTCTAGTGGTTGTATTCCTTGTTCTACTCCCGAGGGTCGCGGGTTCAAACCCGGTTGGTGTAGATGATATTTTTAGGATGGAAAAATCTGAGGAACAAGTCCTACGGAAGGGACTTTAATTTAATGCCCTTTTCATTGCGTTTCCTTTATTTATTATCATTATAATCTCATCACTACTATTCCCGTATTTATTAAAAATAACACCCAAATATTTTGCTGTTTTATATAACACCTTCCATTTGTTTACCTTCTGCAGGTAAATTCTCAATTTTATCACTCCTCACTATCAGATATTCACATTTTCCAGTATTCTTCATCAATTGTTTCTTACCATATAACTTAAATAGCCCATGTCTTCCAATACATAACGTACAAGAAACATATTTTTAATTCATTAAACAACACACACAAATTGTCATTGAACGTAATATCTCAGACAGAAAGAAAATTATAAAAAATTGTGATATTGATGTTTGCAATATATATATATATATATATCTTAACCATTACTGTAGCCCAGCCCTTCTATATAGAAACGGGAATTGGACTGTTAAACCAATAAGAATAAATCAATTTTCAAAAATTAATCAATTTATAGCTATGTATTTGAAATTACCTAATGAAATACGTAAGAAATTATATAAAAAACTAATGTAATGGCGTTCCATGGAAGGTACCCAGAAAGGAAAAAAATAGTAATAGAAGATAAAGTGTTGGAAAAGATTTCACACTTCCAGTATTTAGGCTGCGATATAACCATGAAAAAGAACAATATATACAATAAATAGGAAAATTCAGAAATTTAAACATATTTGTGAAACAATCAGACGAACACTGAAGTACAAAGTTTGAAAAAATACGCAGCTAAGAATTTACTCAACGATGTTACTTCGGTGGTGATGTATGGAAGTGAGACGTGGGTCCTGAAGGGAGAAAAAATAGTTGTGATATATGGTCCCTTCAATTTCCAGGATATGGTGATATGGATATATGGAAGGATTAGGAGGTACTTCTATGAACCTATGGGTTCAATGAAGACCGAGAAGACATAAGGAAGTCGCAATTCAATCATACATACCAATAAAAACCTAATAAATTTGATATTAACTATAAAAACTGGGAAAAATCTATACAGATTTGAAGCAAACGATACAAAATTGTTACGAAACCTTGGAATGCACACAGATAAACAAGTCAATAATCATTTCAAGCCTGGTGACTGTAAAAGTCCAAAAAATATTTAAAAAAAGGCAATAAACACTACAAGCCTGGTGACTGTAAAAGTCCAAAAAATATTTATATTGTAGGGCAAAGTGCTAATAAACAAGCTAATACTTCCCAGAGAAAAAAAAACCCTCTTTTTTTATATATCGTCGACAAGAGATCCTGAGAGGAAATCTGGAATTTTAGACCATGATACTATTTCATTGTGTGAGTATAATTATTTATCTTTTTCCAGGTGATAATGTGTGTTTAACATTATTTGTGTAATTCACAGGTTTTAGGGACTTAGAAAGTTTGAAGCTTGTTCTTCAAACTACAAATTCATTATCTTATAGTATCAAAGTTTGTTCTTTAATTAAAATTAGTAAATAGGATTTGTAAATCCATTACATAATATTGAGTATTATTATTAAGCTCTCAGTTCCATCTTCTTTAACTAACATAAAACGATTTATTATATGTTATATTATTTTGTGTGTGTTTTTTTCAGGTATCAATTAATTGTACTGACTGTTTGTTAATTATAATTAGGTTTGTTGGGTATAATTCGGGAGGCATTGTAATTGTATTTTTGGTTTTATATTAAATGCTATTTTAAAATCTAACTGATTTCTGAGACAGCAACCCTGTCTACATTCCTAAACACTTACTACCACTTGGGCTAAAACCGACAACCCTGTTTACGGGTTTTCTTACCTAGCGGTAGTCACCCCGCTGCCTTAGATAACATTAAGAAAACTGAGTCTCCGCCGGCTACAAGTACGATAATAGACTTCAAAATCTAAAGTCTCAAGCTACACACATAAAATATTACTTTATTAATAGAGATAACTATATTTGAAGAGAAAAATTATACGCTCAGACCGGGACTTGAACCCGGGACCCTTGGTTCTCTAGACCAAGTGCTCTACCAACTGAGCTACCTGAGCAAGTACCGATCTAAACGCAAATCTTTCTCTATATACATTGTAATTCCCATCCACCAAATGCTGTGAAGCCATGCTTCTATCTTGCAAATGGCGGCTCCTTTATTAAGAAGACATATTTGGGAATTATACATTACAGCCCAGTACGGCTTTTTCCAAGTTTTTATTATTGATTTCGTACATCTCAATGATGGATAAATCATATTTCAAGAGAAAAATTATACGCTCAGACCTGGACTTGAACCCGGGACCCTTGGTTCTCTAGACCAAGTGCTCTACCAACTGAGCTACCTGAGCAAGTACCGATCTAAACGCAAATCTTTCTCTATATACATTGTAATTCCCATCCACCAAATGCTGTGAAGCCAACCGAAATTATAACAATAGTAATATTCAGGCAGCGGAAATTAGCTTCCTACGGGCTGTGAAAAGTTGTACAAGAGAATAACATATTATAAACGAGAAAATTAGAGAGGAACTAACTGTACAACCACTTCTTTAACAAATAGAAGAACACAGTAACAATTGTATAGAGCATATGCAAAGAATGGCAGAGGATTGGATACCAAAGATGGCATTGATGTATAATCCTGGAGTACGAATGTCAGTAGGAAGACCAAGAAAGCGCTGGCTGAACAGATGTGAGATCGGAACAGGAAAAGTCCTAATCCGTGAAAGAAGATGATGTTGATGAACTATGTACATGGGACATTTATTCAGAATACAATCAGTTTCATTGTTAAATGGTGCTGGAGAAGATTTTTGGGATTAAAACATCACGGAGAATGAAAATCTTCAAGTGTTTCAAAACGATATTAAAAAACTAAATGAAAAATGTTATATTGCAAATCAAATTCTGCGTGGAAATGAAGATTGGAAAATTTCTGCCATTAAAATATATTATTTACTCCAGATATTGGATGTCAGCTAACGACTTGTGGTTGGTACGTCGCCTCGAGGCGCCATCAAGTGGGAAATTAAGGTATTACTCGGATGGATGAAGGTCGGTTACATTTTACACAAGGGTCCTATTATTCAGGCATGAAGTTCTTCCACGAAACTGAAATTCTTCATACTCGAGACCCATAGTTTAAAGTCCTTGCCGGAGGATTATCTTTAAACTATTTATTATTTTGTGTCATCTGGTCTACAGAATTACTTTCTGTTACCATTTTAGCACTGGCCTATAGAGAATTTACTCATATGTTTTGTTACACTTATAGTAGCTTCCAGATCATAACTGTCAGTGCTATTTATAATTCTTTGCCCGGGCCCATCAGAGGCAAAGATTGATTCATCTTTCCTATATAGATTCATTAACATATATTAATTAACAATAATTGCTGAAACACACTGTAGTAATTTATGATTCGTCTTTAAACTCAGTATATTATTTTCAACCATGAAAACTAGACGGGAAAGGGTAGCTAATATAACCTTGAGAAAGTTCGTAAACAGGAATTATACAAGATAGCTGTAGCATAGCTAGCAAATACAATAACTAGACATTCTTGTTTACTTAAAATAAGATTTAATATTTCAATTGTGCGTCTGAAGTTGAAATATGAAAAACATATTAAACATAAGTTATACTTGATCATTCTAACGTTTAAAGAAAACAATAATAATAACAAAAGTAATAATCGTTACACATTCAAACACCCTTGCATACCTTTTTAGTCCAGCCTAGGGTACCCTACCCTGGCTTGCCGGACCAAACTCAAAACAACCACAGCTCTCCTTGAGCTCACGTCCTTCAGGCGATAACCAAAATAATGTTGAATAAATGAATGAATGAATGATACAGTTTACCACTTGCTTGGCCTATTTGAGAGTTCCGAGGTAGAGGGGAAGTTGCGCACTACAAACAGAGCAAAGGGAGGGGTAGGAAGGAGAGTGGGAGTAAACACAAAGAGAAAGGAAATTGGTGTAGTTCATTAATCTCACTGTAGAGGGAGGATCACAGTACAGATGTTTCGTACCGAAATAGCACTTTAGGTACAATTTTTTTTATAGGTTTTAAGCTTTTTTATTTACCTTATTATTTAGTGAACATACTTAAATAGTCATAAAATAATAGAAAGTTAAGAGAGGAATTCAAACCGACGTGTCCCTTGGAGTTTTGCATCCTAAAAATTAATCGAATCTGACCGGGTTGAACCCGCGACCATCGGGACTAGAAGCAAGGAACGTAACTACTAGATCATTACGGCCGATCAACAACTGTGCAATTAATATAAATTATGCCGTCTCGGTAGACACATTGCTATAGTGTGCGGCTCCACTGACTGGGATCCCAAGTTCCAGAGAGGTATTGGTTAAGAGTCATACCGAGACTTTTCGGTTTTCCTTGGGGTTTTCCCGTTACCCAAATCTCATCCTATCGACACTCTCCATTCCCGCTTCCCTCTCCTTCAGGCAAGTTAATTTCTCAATTAATTCAAATCATTTTTCACCTCATTTCATATTAGGAAAAAACAATATGGTTGGCACTCCACAAGTGTTGAAAATATGTGCTTGCGGGAATATAGTGGAGTTTCCAGAGTGCTGTCTCATGATTCAGAGCCTGAGTAATTAAAATCGCTCAGAAGTGGCCAACGTTAAGGCTACGGGCTCAATCCAAAAATGGGAGTATTGGTCATTGGAATTGAACCTGATTTGTCGGATCTGTAAGACAACATAAAACCTACTTAATGCAGTATAGTAGAACTTCTATTTCACTCATCTAAACAATACTGGGATAGTGCATCATATATTTTAGGTCGCTGTGCTCTGAGCAGTCTGTCCTTCTAACCGAATAAAATACTAAATAACTAATAAGAATTATCGGATTAACCAGGAAAAATTATCTTATCTTGTTTAGAGGGCCTAGTTCTTTGAGTTGAGGCTATAAACTTTTATAATCTTTTGTTTTAACGTCTCTTCTATTTAGATAGCAAGCATCGAATACAAATGCTATCGTTATATTGTGTGGAGTTGGGAAGTAAGGACTTTATTAGTATCGGTGGGAGACGAAGATCCGAGGGAAGAAACAAAGAATATCACAAAGAATTGAGAAGACTTTTTTTTTATATTTTAAGAATCCTTGTATTTTCCAAGCATTACAAAACTTTAACTATCGACATTCCATGTTTTTTCCTAACGTTTATCCCTGCTGTTAAAAGATTTTAAAAAAATCCACTATACGTCAATTTTACCTCTATTATCGAAACTTTATAAAATTCCATTCTTTTTCCTTGGGCGATTTAAATACATTCAAAAGGCAGATCAAGTACAAATGAAAGTAATGCCTGTAATAATTAGGTTACTCTACATATAATTTAAATGTTATGTGGATGTTGCTAAATTTTATTTTTGCATTATTTTTCAGGAAAACGATGAAAAAAATATATATATCTTAATATATAAAAATTTCGTGTCACGTTGTTTCTCCGCAATGGAATCTAAACTACTGAACCGATTTTAATAAAATTTTGCACACTGTATGCAGTTTGATCCAACTTGATACTTAGGGTAGTTTGTAACTAAATTTATAGTCGCATTATTTTTTATTGCAAATTATTTGTTTATTATTTAACAAAGAGTTATAATTATCTGTGAGTTCCGAATGATTCTAACAGATGGCAGTGTAATCATCTGTGAGTTCCATACGATTCTAACAGATGGCGGTGTAAGGTAATTTGGTAAGGTTTGGTTTATTATTTAACAAAGAGAGATCCAAATGGCTGTGCTTTTTGTTGCAACCACGAATTTCAATTGAATTACAAATATTTATTATTTCATAATTTAAGTGTGTTCAGTGTTTATTTTATTTTTAATATTATTAATTTCGCGTGTAAGTATTAGTTTTAAGTAATCTGGCTGAAAGACAGCAACTTAAGTTATATTTTTAACGTATACCTTAGCCACAGCAACGCGTGACCGGGACTTCTAGTATATATATATATATATATATATATATATATATATATATGTGAAAAGCAATTGGACGGTGTTATGCATCAACCAGCTAAGCGCCACTTTTAAAAATTGAAATTCTGATATCATCTGTTGCACTGGCTCATGAAATAAGTACACTTTTAGTGCCAAATCTTTAAATATAGCCATATTATTAAAGAAAAACGTAAATGTCATCAGTCCTATCAGTTTGTTTTGTAACAAACGGCTATGAAACCAGATCTTCATAAATGTTAATTTAAATTTTGCATCATGCAAATAAGAGCTAAATGTTCCCACTCTTAGATAGTTGATGAATAACTGTCAGAGAAGGAAAATAACTTGCAATACCCTGTATTGTTAGTTTGACGCTACAATAAATAGTGAACATTGACTTGAGCTTTAAACGTATTTTTCTCGAAACTTAGAAAAATGGCGCATAGTCGGTTGGTGCATCACGCCGTCCAATTAAAGTGTAGCTTAGTGATAAAAAGCATAACTTAAACATGAGATAAAATGAGTTGCTACAAAAACAAAAACCAGATATATTTTGATAAAGGGAAATGACGCCTGCACTAAAGCGGAATGTTGCCTGATATTGTCTACGAAAACATTTCAAACTCATTGATTATTCAAAGGTCGGAGAAGACGCCAATAAGCGAAGATCAGGAAACCTGAAACTATGCCCTGAGATGGGATTTCTGCTATAACCATTGATTTTTATGGAGCTTTAAACTTGAGTTGCACGAAGACACAGCCGGAGCTTCCTACAGGGTTCTGAATTTTTTAAGCGAAAGCCCGATTCGCCAGTGTTTCTCATTATTATATGGTTCATTGACACACTTCATTTTGCTCCAGGGCTACAACCACACTCCAAAGATCCTTTGAAATTATTTTCTAAAATTCTGAAATTTTCTATCAAAGATGTGATAATGTTACTTCCCTCTACACTAATATCCAGCTGCTCACTTCACGTCTACTTGGGTTTATAACAGAATTCGACTATCATCCAGTCAGTATAAAGGTGACATGTGATCAGCATGACGAATACCCCAGCCATTATAGATGGTTCTCTCAACGTGGGGCAGCTACCTTTTTGTAACTAACTAAAATCCTTATAATGATGTGTCGCCATTGGTTCCATATCTTAAGTAACTTTTTTTTCAGAAATCTTTAATTCCTAAATAGTCCCCGAACGCCAACTCACCACCAAAATCGTCCGTATCATTATCGCTTGGTTTAATATGAAAGTATGCGTGAATGGTGAGTCTTGTCTTAAATGTTATTTATTGTCTCGGAGTTGGCCGCGGCTTGAAGCTGATCACATCCAAAAAAAAGGTTCTCATGCCTTTGTATAGTCAAAATACTATATAGACCTAATTCAGAGATAACAAAGCATCTCCCAACAGGTTGTTTCCCTTTGGCGTAGTGCACATAAAAGTACATTCTGAGCAAGAGGAGAAACAAAAGAAAAGAAAGAAACGATGATTGAAAATTAAATGCATCACGGAAATTAAATTTGAAACCACAAATTGCATTGATTACGAACATCCAAAACTCAAAACTGTGAGATACATAATATTAGTGGAAAAAACAGATGTATAGGGACATTTAAGTCACGGCGGTTGCGATGGGCAGGTTATGTTTCACTAATGTGCAATGAAAGAGGAACATGGAAACTTCTTGTAATAAAACGAGAAAGAAAGCTCCGAGTATATAGATCAAGGATGATGAGAGAGAATATCATTGAACATGATATGAGGGAGATTAATTATGCAGGAAATGATTGGATAACATTAATCCAGGATAAGGTGTATTTATGTCCCCGCGTGTCACTTATCAGCTGTGTTCGGCAGCGAACCCAGAATGATTACACAGGTCAACATGTTTTTTTTATCTCATGAGTACCAATAGTTGTATTTAATGCAGTTTTTTATCGTGTTGTCAAATATGTATTGGGAATTTCACCATCACCCACAGATTTTTTATTTCAATTTCAGTTAATGGATTAAATAATTGTTTTTTTAATAAACCTAGATTCCTTCCTCCGGAAAACCTTGGCGCAGTGAGCGATTAGCACGGGGAACACTTTCATCAGGAGATTTCAGCTATGGAAAAGAGATATCAAGGCAAATGGAATCCTAATAAGCTGGCAGATTATTGTTGGACCATCAAGAGGGATGCTCCACAGGCGAAATATAGCAGAAAATCGTCATTTCTTACTTTCTAGGTGAGTTCGAATGTTTGAATATTGTGTAGTTACGAATGTAGAAAATATTAAAGTGATTGAAATTATAAATGCCTCTCTCTCGGAAACCTTGCTGATGGAGAAAAACCGATATCATATTTGAATTCAGGAGAAAAAATACTATCAGAATCACATATTTTTCATTCTGAGACAAAAAAGTTTCTTTTTTGTTGCTCAGTGTTATGAAATATTATTGCACTCTTATGAAAAGTCAGGCTATCATTCTCGCTTCTGGTTCCGAACTTTGTGGGGGCAAACCTAGCCGGAATGGAAGGATTTAGAGGGAATAAAAATAAAATGAATGGGTTCCATCGCAAGGAAACTATTAGATTCGAGGTCTCCTGTCGCAAATTTACAGCACATAATCGGCAGATCGTTTTATAAGCGCGATGTGCATTTGGATTGTTTTCAAAGAGACTGCGTAGGTTGAGTATATGTTTAAGGGTTTGTGTAGTGTTAGTGTGTTGTATGAGGAATGAAGAAGATTAGGAAAGGGTCCATCTCGCTGTCGGCACTTAACCTACTCCTGTCAGATAGTTGGGGACAACCAGATTTAATTTCCCCATTAGATATATGAATTTATATCATGATTGCCACAAGCCTTCTGCACATACGTACTGCGAGGGAATTTGGAAATTAATCCACGCATCAGGTGCACAATTTTGCGATCAAAAACTGAGATTGGAAAATTTAAAAATTGAAATTTTCAATCTTCAAGGGATATTGAACTCAGACATGTTTTGTTGAAAAGCAGACATGCTACCACCTGAGAGATTATTCTGGAAATTTCCTTATTATAGAAGTTCCAATCTGACGTCACAAATGTCATGCAAGGGAAATAGAAGAAGTTAAAATCCATAATAAGAAGAAATTAATATTTGCACAAATCTAATTTGGAATTACATTAAGAATGTAATATTCTTCATAGAAACTAAGTAAGTGGAACAAACGTATTAACTTGTTGAATTATATATATTAAATTCCGAGTAAAATCAATGCACTGATTTACGGAATAGCAAGTTTCAGTAAAATATTCATTGTAAATTATTTCTTTACGAAGTAGCTTCAACTGAAGTTGACAAATTATTAAACTACATGAACGGACAAATGTTACCAACTACAAAGCGCGAACTAAATTGCATTGAAAAATTAAATGTAAAGTTCTATTTCTCCGAAAAACTAAATTAAAATGTGTTTCGATAACATTATGTATTCTTATAATGGCGCTATAATAATGAATACTGAGCAGAAAGCAAATATTAACGTGACGACGCGACCTGTTTTGAATAAAATTGAAGAACATTTTAAGTGAGTTTTCATACAGGTTCAAACACTCCTTCAATATCTTCAGAATGTAGGTTAACTGCTTCCTTAGAAGGAGGGGGATACAAAGTCAGTCAACATTTTCTTTTTCGCATTCATTGCATAAATGTCAATTGTTTTTAGCCTTACGTGAAGGATTCAGCGGAGAATGAGTCCTTCGGTATGGTGTAACTGGCGGAAGAACCAACTAAAATATAGGGGTAGGTAGAATGCCTGAGTCGTGGTGATGACAGTCAATCTAGGGGAAGGAGACCCTGAAAACAAAACTCCCTCCTGGTGGCTAAAGGTTGTGCGGAGGATTGGTACCCCTCCCACGTAAAATATATATGACTCATGAGCTCCAAATACCTTTAGTAAAGTGATCCCACAACAGGCCCGGAGACCCTTGGGGTAGTAGGAAGTTAAGACTCCCACTTTTTCTAGGCAATCGGCACTTTACGTCAGCCGGGTTGTCAGCCCTGCGTGACGGCCGCCTTTATCCCCAGAACAAGCGTCTGATACTCATTTCCGTTAGAGGCTGAGTCGACCCCAGGGCCATAGTGCCGCCAGAGGGTACCTTTAGCATATTAAATTACAATCCACAAGGACATAGAAGTCGTGGGCGACCATTTAAAAGATGTAGCGAGCAACTCAAAATATGGAGCCGGAACAGACCAGAAATAGTCTAAACCCTGACGGTAGATGATGATGATTTTAGCCTTATGTAGTGTCATGGAAAAAAAATGTCTAAAAAGTGAATAATCCTATTTTTGCAGCATTTGTTTTTGCAAAGTAAGAATATTTCTAACTTGTAGGTACAGATCAATCAGTTATGTCGTTGAAATTCAAAATATTTGCGATGAAAAAAATACGGTCAGAAATTAAAATTTACCTTCAATACCAATAAATTTCATGGTATAATTCCGTTGACGTATTAGTTATAATATAAATACTATAATATAAAATTACAGACTCATGTAGCAAGTAATGCTATGTCCTCTAGTGATAACATATTTTAAGCTATATTGTTTTCTGTTTTTCGTCTTATGTGGTTTGTGACTATGTTCATTATTTATATTATGTTTCACTGTTTTTAATCTTTCTTACTTATTGTTAATTGTCTCGTATTTTGTTTACATAGATTTATTAATTTATTACGTGCAGTTGATTAAATATTTTACTTAGTTGAAGAGACTGATTTACATGGTACATAATGTTATATTGTAAATTTTATTATTATCCTGAAGACGCTCTATTAAATCTGGTAATATACATACTGTTACAAGTTACCATCGAATAATTTTAAGAAAGACATGTCTTAGAGAAGGTTAAATATAATTTATTAAGAAGAATATACTCTTGAACGCTTCGTTTATGATTTCTGTGGATTGGTGCTCTTCCATAAGGTAGGGAAAAATATAGATCACACATTTTATTGAACAGCATGTTATGAATTACACTGTGTTTTACAAAAGTGTCCTCTATTCCTATTTAAATGTTTTATACGTTCGCAGCATCAACTGTCCAACTGAGGCGAGCATTGCAGGATTCTTTTTGATGTGGTGAATTGCTTAATAATATATTTGCGAATTCACTTTTAGCGTAGCTTAAACCCAGTACAAAATTGTGGATAATTTAAAGCTAAAGGTAATAACTCTCTGAAGCTTAAGATGTGATGCCAAATCTATCTTTTTACACCATATTTATGCCTTGCTCCCAAAGAAAAATATCCAAGAGATCCTTGGTTAGTAGGAGGTTAAGGCTCCCACTTTTTGTGGACAATCGGCACGTGATGTCAGCCGGGTTGCCAGACCTACGTGACGACCGCCTTTACCCTTAGAACAGTGCCTGGTACTCATTTACGTTAGAGTCTGAGTGACTCTAGGGCCATAGTGCCGCCAGAAGGTTTGAGTCAGTTTAAAAATTCTGACCCCACCGGGACTCGAAGCTTCGACCTTCCGGCTTGTAGCGTAGTGCCTTAACCACTACGCTACGGCGTGCCCCCAAACGAAAAAAAATGTTAAGGGGCGTTAAGTCAGGTGATCCCGCTAACCACAACAGGGCGTGATTGTCCAATTCAATGTTCTCCAAGTAACGTTAAGTCGTACTTCCGCATCAATATTGTAAAGTGCTGGGGCACCATCAAGCTGGAACTAGGAATGGTATTTACAGCAACCTTGTACACTGTCCAACAGATTTGAAATTGCGATCAGCACATACTGTAGTTAAGCTGTTCCAGTCGACTCACAGGTTTCAATATAATAACCACAAACAATTCCAGCCTACATGTTCACGGAAAACCCTTGTTGTTGATTCCAAACAATAATCGCATATGGGCTCTCATAATCACGTATTTCACCATTCCCTGCTGTTAAAATAAACGTTACGTGTAAAGCGATTCTTGTATTTAATTACTAGAGTTGGGATTTTAAGTACTAAAAGATAAGATTGCAATATAGTGTAATGAGAAGTTAGAGTTATGACTGCCTTTTGTTTTGGTTTCACACACGAACAGTTGAATAATATTATGAGAAGTAAGACTTCTGACTGTCATTTATCTTGATTTCACACATAAGCAGTTGAATAATATATACTATCGTTATTTCAATCTAATATTTTATTACATAAAAATCCTAACTCTGGTAATAACACACGTGCGGAAAAGATAGCATCATTACCGGTAGTAATGCAAAGAAGAATACGCCGTATAAATTGCATACGAGTTGTGAAATATCGTTACCCAAGTGCCTGAGCTTCTGTACGTGGTACTCATGTAGGTTGTATTTCTGCAGTGTCCTCCAAATGGAAAGGTGACTTACACCCATAACATGAGTCAGAGTACGCGTATTGATTGAAGATGCCTCATTATATCTGTCGACCGCGAAATTCCAAAATACGTAATCTCACATCACACCTTCCATCGTCAACGTTTTAAGAATTATTTCTTAAAGGCGTCGATGAATTGCAAACAATTATATATATATATATATATATATATATATATATATATATAGGGTGTTTCACAATAAGTATTACAGACTTCTAGGAATTATAGAGGGGACTTAATAGATAGTTTTGATTAGGAACCCATGTCTGGAAATGTACCTTTTCGATGTGAATAGGTTTCAAGATCGAAACACAATTGACTGATATCGTGAGTTAAGATGGCAGTTGGAACGATATCTCACTACCTCTCGTGTAAATTGAGAATACTACATATATAAGAAAAATAAATGTTTGTTTTAGGATTCCTGAGTAGCTTAGATGGTTAGAGCGCTAAACGTACAGAGTTCAGAAACTCGGGTTCAAATCCCGACTCAGGCATTTATTTTTCTTTTCATGTCATGTGTATATATATATATATATATATATATCATCATCATCATCCAGAGATTAAGCCTTGTTGGATCGTTCCGGTTTCATGAAAGCTAGAATTGTTATATATATATCCAAACTGTAAATTGTAATATGTGATATTTTGTGCAGTTATCATAATCATTTACTAATCTTGGGCAGTAGCTACAAATGGATGAATTAATTGAATTTTATTTAAATGCGGAGTCTCTGCGGGATATATCCATTATTAGTTCCGGTAATACGGAAATATAGAACACAGTGTCTGGATGTGTATGGCCACATTCTAACCGACGGCCTGGATTAAGTTATTAATAAAAATTATACGTTCAAAAATACAATAACTCTGTAAATGGAACATCAGTCATTTTTAATTAATAATACAAGTAGGTAAATACTTTGATTTTGGGAATATTTTATTAGGATTTTTAGATAGCTTTTGTTTATTTTATTTTATACTAGCTAATACCAGGCGTGCGCTGCTACGCCTAAATAAATAAAAATTAATGAATGTGCTTTTTTATGTTTAGTTGAATAAATAAAAGGTAAAATAGTTATAAATTTATATTTTTTAGACATGGCGTTGCCCGGCAATTTACTTATCCCGATCTTCTTGACATAAATCACCTAAAATACAAAAATTAATGTGTTTTATGTTTACTTAAATAAGTAAGCGGAAAAATTTATATCGTAATTATTTTTAGATACCCCGTGCTGTTTACCCGGCGTTGTCACGGAATCTACTCATCCCGACATTCTTGGCATAAATGAGCTGAAACATAAAACATAATATACTTCTTATGATTAGTTGAATAAGTAAAATGAAAAATAATTATAAATGTATATCGTAATTATTTTAAGATTCCTCCTGCTGATTACGCTGTGTTGCCCAAGAATCTACTTATCTCGATCTTCTTGGCATAAATGAGCGTAAAGACAAAATTCGTTATTGTGAGTTAACCGTAAATGAATTACCTGTCATGTGCTGCTATACTTGCACAGGAATCTGAGTACTTGTCTCGGTCTTCTTGGCATCAATGCAAGACAAAAACGGTTATTGTGAGTTATCTGTAAGAGATACATAGCTGTCGCGGACTTTTTTGTAGAGCGTTTTGAGATATTCAGTTCTGTGTACATTAATTTTTTGTATTTGTTATGGTTTAGGCAGCGTAAGCTATTTAAGCGTCCAAAGAGCTGTTTTTTTCACGTTTTCCACTACAAAGGGCGTTTTTTAAGAGTGTAGGAGTTGAGTATCACAACTCTCTTATAGCCTATGTTCATCCCGGTAATCTCTTGAATATTTTGCAAAAAAAACATCACAATCGTATCAATGGTATGGCTGCGCATAAAGTACGAACAAACAAACATTCATTTTTATATATAAGATGTCTGGTTGCTATTTCTATACATTAATTTGTTATTCAATATGTGGATATTTTAATTTGACGAAATCTTAAATTTCAGTGTCTACATAAATACTTTTGTCTCATTAATTAATATTTCGAAAAATAGTATAGATAATAATTTGTAGTTTCTCAATTGCAATTGTTAACACTAAAAGTTTCAGATATTTTGTCTGAGAACTTGTCTTCCCTATTTCAGACCGCACGCTAAATAAATTGAAGTTTGAAATAAGACCTATCTAAGAAGAGAACTGTCAATCATTGCATGCCGAAAGCTGCATTGAAATATCTTCCCGAGAAGCAATCTGATGCACTAAAGCCGTGTAAAAAAATCCGTTTTTAACTGCAAGGCACATAAAAAACCCAGGGCCAAATCTCTCTTTTAAACTATGAACAAATAATACAACTCCGGAAATGATAGATTGGATATCCCTCGCTAACTGCCCAACCGCACCGCGTCCCGCTTCACTCCATTCCGCTCTTATTCATGCAGAGTGTCCATCTGCTCCGTACTGTTGGCTTATAGCTTCGATTTCCATGCCGTGCAGTTGAAAACGGCAAATAATACTTCGTACACAGCCTTGGCACATTTCAAGACTTCTCTAGATGATATTTAATGTTAGGTTTTGGCATGCAATGATTACCAGTTTCCTTGTAACCAAAATTAATCAGACATTTTGCGTCTATCTTTGAATCGCAACATCAATAATAATAATAATAATAATAATAATAATAATAATAATATATAATAATATAATAATAATAATAATAATAATAATAATAAATAATAATAAAAATAATAAATGAATAATTAATAATAATAATAATAATAATATGATAATAATAATAATAACTCATTATAATAATAATAATATACTAATATTATATTATTATAATAATTATATTTATTATTATATAATAATTATTTGTATAATATAATAAGTCATAATAATAATAATAATAATAATAATAATTATAATAATAATAATTATAATAATAATGATAATAATAATAATAATAATACATAATAATAATCATAATAATAATATAATTATAATAATATTTATAATATATTTATAATAATAATAATAATAATAATAATAATTACAATAATAATTATAATAATTACAAATCATAATATAATAATTTTAATAATAATAATTCTTAAAGCTCTAGAAGCAATACCATCAATTGACCCAAATCAGCTCTGAACAAAGTCTTGTTGCAGTTTATACAGATAGTCAAGTTACTCTCGACCTAATTAAAAACAACTTCAAACACGGGATACATTATATCAAAAATAAGACAAACAATAGAAAACTCAGGGAACAAAATTGGATAGTACATTTCGGCTGTATTTAAAATCACATTGTTGGAATTTATGGGAATGAAAATGCAGATCCATTGGCAAAGACAAGCTGCAACAGAAACCAGCGTAACCGTAGAATATACAAAAATACCTAAACCATCAATAGTTGCCCAAAATAAAAGAAGGAAGGAACAATTAAATGGCAGAACGAATGGGACCAACGCAGAATAAAGGAGCCACATGTAAGAAGGTTCTTTTCCCATCAGTCAGAGACAGATTAAAACTTAAATGTGAAATAACTCCAGAATTTCTGAAATGGTAACTGGTCATGGAAAAAATAAATCACATCTTATCGCATTGGAATATTAAACAACGCAACCTGTTCCATGTAGAAAAGCAATTCAGAAAATGTAGAACATCTGCTTTATATATTGTGAATTGCAGCAGCATTCTAGAAATAAGTTAGAAAGAGAGAAATAGAAATCAGCAAGGAAGGAGGAACATGGCCTTGTGACGGAGAGAAGACCTAATAGCACAAATATTTAAGGACATTTCAAAAAATATATTAAAAACAATAGTGTACGAAAATGATGTGATTAACAAGTGACGAAGAGTAAAAAAAACATTGTAAACCAAAAACCAAATGT